>JAVSCE010018653.1:0-62434 GCA_032199065.1 Smutsia gigantea | reverse complement strand
TGAGTCAATCCCTGAACAGAGTTTGATAAAGTCTGTAAGGGATTTTCCTCGGCGGTTCCCACGGAGCGCTGCTTGGCAAGCAGGATTAGCGTTTTCATATGCTAATTGGAGAACGAATGGGCTTTCACTTTCTTGGGGGCCGAAAATGCGTTCGGCGGCCTACAAAATCTGTATAGGATTCTTGTGTTCCTTGTCTAATTTTGGATAGGGAAGAAGTGGAACTTTTAGTAGGGAGGTTTTTCCAGGCCGCTAAAGCTGTCGCCTGTACTTGGGTTAAGATGGCCTGGCTGAATTGTTTTTGTCTTTCAGGATCGGCATAAGGCTCGGTACCTAAAAGCTTATTGATGTTCCAATGCTCAGCTCTTTTTTGAGCAGAGGGCATACTACTGATAAACGAACGGCAGCGATCATCATAATCAGTTTTCCAATGGAGATAGTCCCCTCTAGAAAGGACAGCTTTTACTAGGTGGAACCAGGTAGACGGAGTGGGGTGAAGAGATTCACAGATGGAATCTAAAAGCGATAGAGTGAAAGGAGCAGTAGGACCATAGTGGGCGACTGCGTGTTGTAATTCTTTAAGGTGTTTGAAACGCAGCGAACGAGGACGCCGTAAAACGAGAGGAGGGGGGTGGCTTTCATCATCAGAGGAGGAATTATTTTTTGCGTCTTCCTCTGCTTCATTTTCGGAGGAAGAGGAGCGCAGGCGGAGAGAATGATTACTTTCACTATCAAATGGCGCGGCGGCAGCCGCGGCAGATGAGCCGTCGGCAGCGGCAGGGTTATCTGAGGAACGGGTGCAAACGGGAAAGACAAAGGGAGTTTTATGCTTAGGGGCTGAGAGTTTTTTATGAGGTTTAGGAGGGTAAGAAGGAACCGGATTGAAGTGTTGGGGAAGGTTAAGAGAGCTGACAGGCTGGGTAAGCGAGAGTTGAAGGCCTTGGAGTTCTTTAACGAGAGCGTTGCGCTCGGTCTGTAGTTGAATCATGTTTTTAAGGTCTTTTATGTCAGAAGTAAGTGCAGCCTGCGAATGAGAGATTAGGGAGCGAAGCTGTGGGTCTATGACAGGAGCACAGAGAGGTGGAGGTTGATGAAAATGGAGGGGGTAGGAGAGGTTGTGGCCACCATATGGAGGGGGGTGATTTGGGTTTGCAGGATGATGAGCGGGTGAGTCTCGTGGGGGGAGAGGCTCATCATTAGAACACATTGAGGCAGGAGGTTGTATGGGGAGCGCGGGATAAAGGGACGCGGGTGGAGGATTCTCAGAGGGACGTTCAGAGGGGACAGGCGAAGGGGGAGAGGAGAGCGGAGGTGGGAGAGGAGAAGAAGATGGGGGAGGAGGGTCCTCAGGAGGGATGTCTACAACAGTGTGTCTAGAGGGCGCTCGAGACGGAGTAGGAGTGGTAGTAAGAAATTTAGTGGCGGAGACAACAGCTTGAGCTGCAGAGGGGTGAAAGTTTTTGGCATGAGAGAAAATGTCATTTATCATGTTCCAGTATGAAAAGGTTTGAATAGGGACCTTTTCAGGTCCGACAGCCTCATAGTGCGCCTGAAGGCAAAGTCTTACACGGTCCCAGCGTTTAGGGTCTATAACTCCTTCTTGAGGGAACCAGGGACAAACTTCCTGGATATATTGAAAAAACTTCAAGAGATCCTGTTTTTTAACATATGCCCCTCTCTCTCGGAGGCACTGTTGAATATCTTTTAAGAACTGCGCCTCCTTAGACAGTTCCTGTCCCATTTTGAGTTAAGAGAACGTCCGAATGGACCTACCTGTTAGCCGTCCGTTTTCGTCGTCACCGATCGGGCGGCTCTCGAGCTGATAGCCCGATGAATCCTGCGCACGTGCGACTACTTTCTCTTCTAGGTAGGCGGACTACGATCCTCGGGCCCCACGTTGGGCGCCAGTTGTCCTCGCCAGCGAGGGCTTCTTAAGACGTGGAAAGACCCCGAGGAGAGCCGCGACCACCTATGAAATGGGATGAGACAAAATGACACAGAGAGCCTGCAGTGTTTTGTCAAGCTCCGTTTATTGAGGAAGCAAACACTGCTTATATAGAGGAGGAGCGGGTGTGGCTAGTGTGGCAATCTCTGATTGGTTGCCTATTATGATAATGAGGCGATCTTACAGAGTCCAATCTCATACTGAGTGGTGCACATGCGCAGCCGTACTGGCGGGAAGTTGTGGCGGGGAAATGGCTAAGAAGAAGTAAACAACAAGATGGAGTCTTTAAAACAAAATGGCGGGTGTTTTTCTACTGGCGAAGGTCAGGTAATTTTCCACTGCCTAACTTCCTTGTTCTCATGCTCTAGCAGAGAGGGGGGGAAGAAGGAAAGAGAGGGAGAGGGTAGAAGTTTGTGGTGAGTATAGAAAATGGAGGAGCTCTCACAACATGGTATCACAAATGACAACAGCCCCTGACAAATACAGAGTACCTCTATGAATCAAACTCTCCTTTGTTCATTTTGTGGTGAATTGTTACCACTATATAATTGCAACGAGGTTTCTTTCACGCTACACATTACAAAATAGACCCCCAGAGGCCTGAGAACACAGTGTGTATCCAGCTGAGATGTCCCCTTGGCTCACCCTCATCCAGCTGTCCATCAGTTTTCCCTTCAGCTCTCTCAGACACAGGGCTCTGACACAGATAATTCCCTCTGCCAGGAAGGCCCCCTCAACTCCTTATCCTTCACAGCTCGATGGGTGGAATATGCCTTCTCCCACCAAGCCTCCTCTGACCTGCCTGAGCATCTCTGTCCCTGTCCTACGGCACACATTCTCCTTCGTACCTCTTCTTTGTAGAGTCTTGGTTGTAATTTTACACTTATTTGTGGGATTATCTGATTAATGTTTCGATCCCCCCTGGGGTTGGAAGCTTCACAAAGGCAGAACTCTGCCTACTTTTGTTCTGATGGTGGGCCCTGTGCCTATGCACTTGGCATAGGTCTTATATCTGACTTTGCTGTCATCTGCAGCCATCTCGGGTCTTATATCTGACTTTGCTGTCAGATATCTAGATTCCATGTCAAGGTATTGCCTCATTACCAAGGGTTCTTCCTCCAGGGAGGGAGGTCGAGGGAGGAGGTCACAAACCCTCCAGACTTATTTGCAGTATTCTATGTGCATATGCAAATGTCATTTGGGATAGGGGAGAGTCCAGAGTTTTCATCAAATTTGAGGTTAAGGATTCTTTCCTGTGCAAAATCCTCAACAGCAATCAGCTGGCTTCCTTGCTGTCCTCTAAATCATCCTTAATCCTTCCTGTCTCCTGCTTTGCCCATTCTATTCCCATGCCACCCTCTCTAATTACTGAGACCTCCACCTGCTTGGATATCCATGGTTTCTGACTGCCCATCATCCTTTCTTTATATCCTCACCAACTTGTTACTATCTGTCCTCCTGAACATTGTAGGTGTTCAGTTTATTGAACTGAAGCTCTCTGGGGCTCTCACTCTCCTGAGGTTCTGTGAGGCTGGCATAAGAGGCTTAGTTTATCCACTGGGGGCATTAACTATGACACTGTGGATTGGGAGAGGACTGCTCTTTCCACCTTCACTCTGTGCTTACCATTGTCAGCCCAGTCCTGCACCCTGGAGTCCATGTGTTCATGGAACCCAGAGTCTATGGAGGCATGGAGAAGTCAACAGGTATGAAATCGCAATGCAATGTGTACAGTCCTAGACAGCGACCATGGTGTGGTGGAGAGATGATAGCAATTCCCCCTTCTGGGAGGGAGGAGGCTGTTCAAGGAGGACTTCCTGGAAAAGGCACTGCCTGACCTTTGTCTTAAAGGTTAACTAGGCAGAAAAAGGGGAATAGTGTTCCCAGGCAAGGAGAGGCGACAGGAGGAGAATATGGTGGAGATCTAGTGATGAGAGAGAAATAGAGAGCTCTGAAGTTTGAGAACTCTAGGTTCCACATGGTATAAACCAAATACGTGGGAGGTCTGCCTCAGTCTCCTGGTCTGTAAAATGGGGATAATGACAATATTACCTACTTTGTAGGGATTGTGGGTGGATTTAATGAGGTTGAATGAAAAGTTTATATGGCATTTGAAACAGTCTCTAGCACATGGTCAATAAATGGTGGCTGTAACTGCTTTTCTCTGCCAGGAACTTGATGAGACATCATATGTTTCCCAGAGAAGAGTGAATGGGCAGGTGGGTGGGGAGTCACAGTGGAGACATAATGCCTGTCTTGTAACCATGAGGATGGAGGGAGTATTGGAGGGACAGTGGGCAGTTCCCCCCCCCCAAAAATGGACTTGGCAGACAAAACAATAGGTGTCACTTCTAGGAAGGAGCAATCAAGTTATCAATCAACCATTATGTATTCAATACCTATTGGGTACAAGGCAATGTAAAAAAATTGCTGGAATATGAAGAATACACCTCCCTAACTATGAGTCTGCAACTGAGTTGGAGAGACAAGGCAATAATTCAAGTAAATAACTATCCAAGTCACATGATATAGCAAGATTAGTCATATTCTAAGTGGCACAGATAGTAAGTTTTATAGGAGTCCAGAGATTGATCAACTCATTGGAGACTAGAGGGCTGGAAGGGCTTCATGGAGAAACACGGAGCTGAGCTGGAATAGAAGGGTGGGTAGATTCAAGTAAGCACAGGGAAGAAGGGGCCAGATTTGATGGAGGAAACCACAGGGCAGGGACCAGGCTTCTACCATCAACTCATGTTCCTTCATCCTCCACATCCTGCTCATCCTGGACCCTGTGGCTCCTGCTTTCAAATGCATCCCACATATGTCCACCTCTCTTCACGTCCACTGCCACCACCCTAATCCAGGCCATTACCATTGCTTGTCTAAAAAAGTACTGTAAACTTCCTCTTTGCTTTCATTCTTCATCCCCTTCTAATCCACTCTCTACACAGAATCCACAGTGATGATGTTCAAATACAAATCTAATCATATCATTCACATGTTTAAAATCTTTTAATGGTTTCTTCTGGATTTGGTATAAAATCCAAAGTCACCAGTGTGGTTCACCATGCCCTATATGAGCTGGGCCCAGGGCTATGAAATCAAATGCCTGTAGGGTCCAGGTGAGTGACGTAAATAAATGAAACTAGCTGAGTCAGGGCTAAATAGGGAGTAGTGGGGACTGTGGCAAACTGGAGTGCATGCCTATTGAAGGATGTAGCCTCTCAAATTCAGCAGATGTTGGCATGTGGAAAGTAGGCCCTAGTAGCAGATCTGATCATTCATCCAGATTTTTAAGTAAATCTATGAATTTAAAAGTTGGCAACTAACTCGCAAACTTTTTTATCCTATGCAAGACAAAAATAAAAAATCACCATCTGTGGGTCAGATGCAGTCCCTCAGGCCATCAAATGTTGACTTCTGCTCTAAGGATCATGGACAGAAAACTTCTCTAAGAAAATGTACTAACACTTTAGTTTGAGAAGCATTTCATGGGGCTGGGAAGTGGGGTTTATGAAGATAAAGTGTCTCTTCTTCCCGTTTCCTCAATGAGGGAGACAGAGATATATATTGCTATTCATAACAGAGTAAAAGACTATCTTACTGGAATGAACAATTGTGCATTTTACATTGGATTACAGATTGTCTCCAGGCTAGTCAGAGAAGAGTAGGCTTGGAGGCCCTAAAACAAGGAGGAAAGAGGAGACGGGGTCCACGCTCAGGTCCAGTGTCCATGGTTCAGAAACAGGGCAGCAGTCCAAGCCTGTGTAGAGAGGACAGATATTGCCTCCCCATGACCTGGCATGACAGACTGACTGTAGGAATCCTGAGGCCTACTGGCCAACTCAGTCTCTGATTCTGGGCTCACCCCTCCTGTCCCCCTGCTTTGACAGTCCCTGAGCCCTGCTATCACAGTTTAGAGGTAGCCCTGGCTGCCTTGGAGTAAAGCTACCTGCAGAGAGCTGGAACAGCTTGGAGAGGTGACCTGAGCCAGAGGTGGCAGGTGACACATGGGACCCGCCTGCAGCCACCCACAGGAGAAGGCACCGACCTGCCTACAGCCTCCCAGGATGGAGGCTTATGTTGGTTTATATGGATAGTTTAGTTTACGGGGACCCTGGGAATCCCTCAAGTTGCATATTTAATCAGCATCCCCATTATGTAGGTGTTATTCTCCCCACTTTACAGATGAGGAAACGGGCCCAGGAGAGGGGGTCACGTACCAAGGTCATAGGGCTGCTGAGTGCTAGAGCTGGCAAGTCTAGGTATTCACCTACCTGCCCTTGCAGGCAGAGAAGGGGGCCCAGGACTTCTGAGAGAGGGAGAGAGATCTGAAAGGAGGCTGCTGAATTAGAAATGGCTGAGAGGTGCAGACTTCATTTGCTCTGGCCAATTCATGAGTCAAGGTGGGCGGTCTCCAGAGCTCCTGAGGAGGAGATGGTCCACTCCTGGCTCATGAACTGGCCAGAGCAAAAAGCAAAAGACGGACAATTTTGTTCACATTGGACTGGACAACTGCTGTCGTGCCTCCGACCTTGTGATTCTATGATGTTTGCTGTGGATGCTGCATTTAATTTAGAACCATGGCTTGAGCTTTTGTGCTGGGGGTGGGGGCAGGGAGCTGTGAGAGGCTGAGATATCAAGAGGGAATAGGACACGGTCCTACCTGCTCAGACTCAGTGGAGGAGCTAAAGCACGAAGAGCAGGTCAGAGCAGGCATCAAATGGGTCAGGTCTTGAATGTAACTGAGAGCAAGCAAGACTTCCACCTGGGGAGGAGCAGGGGCTCCTCAGGTAGAGGCAGGAGAGTGTCAAGTCCAGGGTATGATCTTTGGAGGTGTTGGGGGTGAGGCTGCGCCCAGTTTGAGGATGAGATTGCCATCTGAGGAGAGATGATACAGCATGTGGACTTCGGAATCAAGCACATCTGGATTTGAATCCTGGCACTGCCACTAGCTCTGTGACCTTGAGCAAGTCATTTAACCTCTCTGAGTCATAACTGACATGAAGGGCTATTTACCACAAAATGTTATTGGGAAGATTAAATGAGTTACCAAATAAATACAGTACTTAGCTTTAGTCCTTGGTTCAAGAATGACCTCAAGAATAGAAGTTACTCCTTTTTCCTTTTCACAAAGGATGTTGCCCTTCTGTGTAACCTGAGGCCTCCACTGTTTATCACTAATGGAAGAGACAGATCTGCAAATAATCAAGTGAGTGGCTTCTCTATCCCACCTGGAAAGTTCTTCCCTTGGTTGTCCTCTGGTGTTAGACCTGAGGCTGGGGCGGCAGGTTGCCCATCACTGTTCAAACAGAAATCCCACCTCAGAGGGGAATCACCCCCATCACAATGACCACCACACCTCCCAATTTCCACAATCTCAGAATTTAGATATAATTGGCAACAGCAATTATAATTAATTGTAAAATTAAGTTTGGCCTGGTCTCCCCAACCATCTTCCAAGGAGGGATGCTGCCATGCTTTTTCTGACTTCCTCACTTCAAGCTACTGTTTCAGTTTGATTCATTGCAGATCACAGGCCTGGGAAGAGTAGGAGGTTTCGCAGCATGCCTGGCTCTCCATCCCAGTGTTCAAAAAAAAGACAAGTATTTATCTCATTGAACAGCACGGAGGAAGAGCCTAGTTCAAATTTTTTTTCTTAGTGATAGGGTATAAAGAACCAATTATTACTAATATGAGTTGAGTAAAATATCATTGCTAACAATAAAGAACCCAACTTAAAAATGGGCAAAGGGTTTGAATAGACATTTCTCCAAAGAAGATACAGAAATGGCCAATTAAGCATATGAAAAGATGTTCACATTGCTAATCATTGGGAAACATAATTCAAAACAACAAAAAGACCACTTTACATTCATTACGATGGCTATTATTTAAACAAAAAATAACTATTGTTGGCAAGGGTATGGAGAAATTGGAACCCTTGTGCATTACTTGTGGGAATATAAAATGGTGCAGCTGCTGTGGAAAACACTATGGTGATTCATCAGAATATTAAACGTAGAATTACCATATGACCCAGCAACTCCACTTCTGGGCAAATACACAAAAGAATTGAAAGCAGGATCTCGAACAGATATTGTATACCCACGTTCATGGCAGCACTATTCACAATAGCCAGAAGTTAGGATCAACCTAAATGTCCATTGACAGATGCATGTGTAAGTCTGGGGAGGGGAAATCCCGGGGCAAAATACCTCTAAAAACTGAAATCAGTCAAAGGGAGAAATAAAGTTTAAAACCTGTTTATTGAAACTGGACAGCTACATGTAAGAGAACAAAACTGGACTACTGTCTAACCCCATACACAAAGGTAAACTCAAGGTGGATCAAAGACCTGAATGTAAGTCATGAAACCATAAAACTCTTGGAAAAAAACATAGGCAAAAATCTCTTGGACATAAACATGAGCGACTTCTTCATGAACATATCTCCCCGGGCAAGGGAAGCAAAAGCAAAAATGAACAAGTGGGACTATATCAAGCTGAAAAGCTTCTGTACAGCAAAGGACACCATCAGTAGAACAAAAAGACATCCTACAGTATGGGAGAATATATTCATAAAAAACGTATCTGATAAGGGTTGACATCCAAAATATATAAAGAACTCATACACCTTAACAAACAGAAAGCAAATAATCCAATTAAGAAATGGGCAGAGGACATGAATAGACACTTCTCCAAAGAAGAAATTCAGATGGCCAACAGGCACATGAAAAGATGCTCCACATCGCTAATCATCAGAGAAATGCAGATTAAAACCACAATGAGATATCACCTCACACCAGTGAGGATGGCCAACATCCAAAACACAAACAACAACAAATGTTGGCGAGGATGTGGAGAAAAGGGAACCCTCCTACACTGCTGGTGGGACTGCAAATTAGTTCAACCATTGTGGAAAGCAGTATGGAGGTTCCTCAAAAAACTCAAAATAGAAATACCATTTGACCCAGGAATTCCACTCCTAGGAATTTACCCTAAGAATGCAGCAGCCCAGTTTGAAAAAGACAGATGCACCCCTATGTTTATCGCAGCACTATTTACAATAGCCAAGAAATGGAAGCAACCTAAGTGTCCATCAGTAGATGAATGGATAAAGAAGAGGTGGTACATATACACAATGGAATATTATTCAGCCATAAGAAGAAAACAAATCCTACCATTGGCAACAACATGAATGGAGCTAGAGGGTATTATGCTCAGTGAAATAAGCCAAGCCGAAAAAGACAAGTATCAAATGATTTCACTCATGTGTGGCGTGTAAGAACAAAGAAAAAAACTGAAGGAACAAAACAGCAGCAGACTCACAGAACCCAAGAACGGACTAATAGTTACCAAAGGGAAAGGGACTGGGGAAGATGGGTGGGAAGGGAGGGATAAGAGGGAAGAAGGGACATTACGATTAGCAGATGTAATGTTGGGGGGTCACGGGGAGGGCTGTACAACTCAGAGAAGACAAGTAGTGATTCTATAACATCTCACTACGCTGATGGACAGTGACTGTAATGGGGTTGTTGGGGGGGACCTGATGAAGGGGTAGTTTAATAACCATAATATTGCACTTGTAATTGTAGATTAATGATCCAGAATAAATTATTAAAAAAAAAACCTGTTTATTGCTCACAAACTGCAGTCCCGGGCCGTCTTTCTCCTCTGCTCTAGAAGAAGCCAGCAAGCAAACAAGCCAGCCCCCTCTCCTTAACCTCTCAGGTTCAGACACGCCCTTGGTTGCCCAGGTAATTACCCATTGATATGGAGATGAACTTCTCTCCACCCCTGAGGAAAGATGCAAATACACTAAAGCCCTACTTCTTTCCACCTCTGAGTGCCAATTGATGTGCAGATGTACTACAGCCAGGCGAGATATTCTGGAAATGTTACAATTTTATCCCACAGCATGAATAAACAAAAGGTGGTCTATACATACAGTAGAATTATTCAGCTTTAAAAAGGAATGAAATTCTGACACAGGCTACAACACATGGATAAACCTTTAAGACATTATGCTGATTAAATGAGCCAGACACAAAAGAACAAATACTGTATGATTCCCCTGATGTGTGGTACCCAGGGGTCAAATTCACAGATACAGAAAATAGAATGGTGGTTGCCCCAAGATGGGGGAGGAGAGAATGGGGAGTTAGTGTTAATGGGGACAGAGTTTCAGCTTGGGGAGATGAAACATTTCTGGAGATGGATGGTAGTAATGGTTGCCCAATATGTCAATTGCTTAAACCCACTGAATCACACACTTGGAAATGGTTTTATAATGGTAATCTTTATGTTTCATATATATATAAAACATAAAATTTGCCATCTTGACTGTTTTTAGGTGTATAGTTCAGGTATGTATGATTTACCACAACAAAAAACAAGTAAAATAAAAACAATATACAGGAAACAAACAAAAATATCACGGCTAGTCCCTTCCTTTGGTGCTCATGTCATTCTTTCATCAGAGAATATCATATGCAGAAGGGTTTCCATGCATTCACTTACAGCTTTGGTTTGCCTCACCTGTGAGGTGTAAGCCCTGTCCTTCAGCTGTGGACTCCTTCCACCATAGGGGATTTTAGGGACCTTATCCTCATCATTGGAGATGAAATATTTTCTGGGGAGTAGATGAGGGAGCAGTGAAGCTAGGGTTAGGGAGGCAATGTGATGGGGCCCTGTGGGACAGATGGCGTTCGTTAGACGTGGGAAGGGAAAAGGGGCAAAGAGACCCTTCATGGACTTCACCCCCTTCTTGGACTCTCTGAATGTCATGGTGGCTGTGCAGTTTCTCACGTTCCACTGTCCACAGCCCAGACTGAATGAGGAGGAAAGGAAAATTCCATTCATGCCTGGGACCAGCCCACCAGCCCTGCAGCACATCTACTATTCCCCCAACATTGCTGGGAAGGTGATCCTGCCAGCAACACACCCTCCCCTCTGCATAAGCTTGTTCTCATCCAGTGACGCTTCAGGTGTGTTCAGGTGGCTGCTGGATCAGGCTGGGGAAAGATGTGAGGGCCACAGCGCCCCCACCCCCACTGTAACCGCCTCTCTTCCCCCTCCATTTCCTGTTCACTTTGATTTCTCCACCTTTCCCCCAATCCTTTCTCCTCCTTTCTGTTTACATTACCATCCACTCACTTCACTGTCTCTATCCACTTGGCTTCCATTTCAGTTTTCAGTATGCAGTTGAGAGCTGAAAGAAGGGGTGTTCCTCCCCCCCACCCGATGGTAGATGTTGATTCTGTCACTTGCATTTCCTGGGAGAGGCTGTCTGACTAATTTCCTCCCCCAAACTCCTCCTTGGATGGGGAGTGGAGGGTGGGAATAGATCCCAGGGAAGCTTTCCGTAGGCACACCAGATCCAGGAAAATCTCCTTTTCTGGAACCTGTAGGTAGGAGTCGCCTCAACACCCCCCCTTGTTGGATGTGCATCAAAAATAGATTTAGAGCCTACCTGTGGCACCTGGAGACCCACTGTAAGCGAGTAAGGAAAAGTTCACCATCAGCTTCTATTCCCCACCCCCGGTGCTGGGGTGGAGTGGAATGCAAGCAGGGAAGTAGTACAGTACTGATGATAGAAAAAGCTCCCCGGGACCCAAAGAAGCTGCCCAGAAGATTGCTGAGCAAGCTACCTGCTGCAACTCTGCAGTGAAAAGTAGCCACCACGGAGAGGCTGGTCTGATGCACCTGCTTTAAGGATACATCTGGACAACCCGGGAGCTTGTGGTTTGCTCCTACTATCTCCTTAACGTCTGTGTGTGCGCAGGACTCCTGGCTGCCAGCCCCTCAACGTGAAGAAGCTGAGAAGCAGCAGCCTTGGCTGCCGCCCAGCGGCCCCATCTGTAATCTTCCTGCTCCAGTGTGGCTCACACCAGATCTTGGCAACAGCAAGAAGCAAGCTCAGGCTGCCCACCAAGCCAGCCGGGACTGGTGACTCAGCAGGGAGGTGGTGGGAGGACTTGGGGCCCGAGGGGCCAGCACTGGTGACAACCAAGTGCTTTTGAGCAGAAGATGGGAAGCTGAGTCCTGAGAACAAGGCTGGCAGCAGAATTGCAATCTAATGAATTCACGGTAATTCCATTTGTGTCCCTGCATCCTATCCTCCCTGTGGGGTCAGACAAGCACATCCCCTTTCCTTCTTAAAATGCTCCTGAACCAAGTCTCGAGTCCACAGCTAAGTGACCCCTCTTTTCTTTTTCTGCAACCTACCTCCACCCCCACCGCCAAGCCCAAGCAATTATACAAGAATGTCCAGAGAGATGTGGATGGATATTTTCCTTTATTTGTCTTTATTTTGGAGAGGAAGGGCTAGAACAAAAAGATGATTCAAACACACCAGGCCATGAGAATGACCCCACACATGCAGGACACTGATGGCCATCACTCCAGATTTGGTACCTGACAGATGTGCCCACTGAGACAATGTCGCCACAGCTCTAGAAGTCCTATTGCCTCCCCATTTTTCTTAATTTCAAGACCTACATCCATACCCACCCCAGGTACACGTGTTAGTCTCAGTAAGTGGAACTCCTTGCAAACTAGGCTTTTACTCCTGTGGTGTCAGAGCCCCCCAACCCCAAAATAAACATGCATCCCTAGAGATAAAGGGAAATCAACCCAGGATGCTGTAACACAGAAAGAGGGCATGCTTCATTTTTCATCACCCTTCAGCCTGGGAGAAAGGCTGCCTCCCTCAAACCAATGGGAGATAGGAAAGAGCTTTGAGGCCGCACCACCTCCCGCATTGCCCCAGGGCCCTGTGCAGCATGGCCCCACTGCTCACACCCTGGCCCTGCCTGATTATAAAGAAACCCAGCAGAATTCCTTTCCCCCATTCTGTTGGGAAGAAGACATTTGGGAGCTAGCAGATAGAGGGCTCAACTGAACATTTAAACCAAAATTTTCCTCTTGCTCAGTTTCTGTTCACCCCAAAGGTCTCACCCTGCTCTCCCAAGGGGATTTCTGATGCTTGAAGCCCTCAAACCTGACTCCAAGCCTCCCCAGCAATCTGTAGGCCCTGCGGAATGTTTTTCATTCCACCCCTCGCCACCCAGCCTCTTTATGTCCTCCCAGAGTGATCTTGGGTTTTTCTCAGCATCTCTCCCCATGGTCTGCTGTGGTGTTCTGACATGGAGGTGCCCTAGGTGGCAGCAGAAGGGTCAGGTGCCCTTGCTTTCTGTCCTCTCCTCATCAGCTGTCTGGGCATTGCTGATGGCTCGAAGCTGCCCCTGGGCCACAGGCTTCACAGACAGGACCAAGCGTTTGCGGAATGTCTCACAGAGCACGATGTACACGAACGGGTTGAGGCAGCTGTTGGCATAGCCCAAGCTGATGGCTGCATTGTACAGGTAGACAAAGGTGAGTGTTGGGCGGCTGATGGACAGCTGGGTCAGCTGTAGCACATAGTAGGGTGCCCAGCACACAAAGAAGACCAGGCAGATGGCTATGGCTGTACGGGTCACCCTCTTTGTCCGCAGCCGGATACTACGTTGAGAGGCAGGGGCCACTGAAGAGGTCATGCGCTGCAGGATCCTCACGTATGCAGCTGTGATGACCACAAAGGGCAGGGCAAAAGCCAGGAAAAACTGGTACAGGGTGAACCAGTAGAGGTCAGTGTCTGGGTTGGGCAGGCGGATGCCACAACCCACCGTGCCCCCTGGGAAGGGGATAAGCCTGGCATAGAGCCATACAGGGGTGATGCTGATGAAGGAGAGGGCCCATAGGAGGCAGATTACTAGGGTGGCCACAGAGGGCTTCCGGAACTTGGTGGAGGAGATGGGGTGCACAGTGGCCAGGTAGCGGTCAATGGCCATGGCAGTCAGGATGTAGGTGCTGGTGAACTGACTGTTGGCATCCATGGCTGTGATGAGTGTGCACATGGTCTCTCCAAAGTGCCAGACACCATTGCCCATGAGCTGGTGGATCATGAAGGGCATGCCCAGGAGAAAGAGGAGGTCCACCACTGAGAGGTTGATGATGAAGATGTCAGGGACGTTACTGCACCAGTGCAGCTTGGACTTCTTCACCACTGCGAAGATGACGGTAGAGTTCCCGATGATGCCCAGGAGGCAGATGGTGCCAAACACTGAAGGCATGATGATATTGATGTAGGAGACACTGCCTGTGTGAGGAGGCGGCCCTGGGGACAAAAGGAGCAAGTGTGGACCATTTGAGGTGGACTCTGCTCTCTAAGGGCTGACATGCTACCAGCATGCGTAGCCTCTAGCGATGCACTTGCCTCCTCTTCATCCCCCTGCTATTGCAGCGGAGGGCCCACCATTCATCTGGAATCCTCTCCCACCATTCTCCCTCCCCACTCTGTTGCTAATCCTGTCTCCTCTCCCTCCTCCACCGGTTCCCTGGTTAATCTTACCAGATTCTCCCACACCACCCATTAGTTGAAGGACCCGGTCCTTTGCCTCCTACATTTTCTAAAGGCACAGAGTCAAGAACCACATCTATCTGCAGAGAATTATTCTGTGGGCCCCTGGGCTTCACCAGAAAACCTCATTAGAATAGCCAGAAGGACATGACAGTGTGTGTGTGTGTGTGTGTGTGTGTGTGTGTGTGTGTGTGTGTGTGTGTGCATGCATACATGGGCATGTGTTTTCTCTTCCTATTTGCAGCCCTGATCATTCATTTTAGAAATGGCTGGTTTAGAAATTGCTGGCACACTGATTCCTGGGTATCTCTGTGGGCAACTATCATGTAGAGGCTTATGCCCATCATGCCTGCAGCCCTCCCCTCTTCTAGGTTCCTATCAGGGATTTCCTTGGTCTGCATCTTCTGAGCCTGGGTTTCTCGAGTGAGCAGAGACTAAAGCTGTGTGTTGGAGCCCAGCCACCTGAGAATTTTCTCCATACAAACCTTTCCTCTTTTTCCTTCCTTTCCATCTCCTTCAAAGCTAAAATTCCAGGGCACTCAGCTCTGGACATGCCAGGAAGCTTCATTCACCAGGAAAGTTAATCCCCTCACAGCTCTGTGAGTTATCCCTTCCCACAGGCTTGCCCAGGACCAGTAAGGATGTTTCAGATCCCATTACTGTAGTTTGGGTAAAGAGCCAAGGAGATCATGAATGGGTGAGCCTCCGGCTATCTCCCCCACACGCTATCCTTTAGCTTCTCTTGCCTGCTTTCCCAGCCCGGAATTTTTCCTGCAAAGCGTATGTGACTCGTCAGCGAGCCCTCCCCATCTCCCTCGCGGCTGGCCATCATCTCTTGCCACTTCTGAATGTGCTTTGCCTTCTTCTCTGCTCCCACCTGCCCTGCCCCCTCTCCCCTTTCCCTGGGGAAAGCAGACTGCAGACCTCGTCCCCAAGAACTGTAATAAAGTTTCCCAAGCAGTTTGGCTTGGGGGAGAAACCTTCCCATTCCCCATCCCCCAGCTCAGAGGAGGGGGGACTCCCCTCTAACACTGCTCACCGGACGAGGTAAGGTTATCCGGGCCATCCGAGGTGTTGCTGGCATTGGGGCCAGTGGGCAGCAGCGGGGCTCCCAGGTCCATCGCGCCGGTGCCGATGCCTGCTCGCCTGTGCACCCACGCAGGCTGCGGCAGCCTCCAGCACCACCCGCCTCGTCCCAGAGCCTGAGCCCCTCAGTACGAGGGGGGTCTTCCTCAGGAGTCCGGTCAGCAGCCTCCAAGCCCTACCGCTCTCCCCACTCCTTTCTTGCCGGCTCCCACTGACATCACTTAGACACATTAACGTTCGGAGGCAGATGCACATTAACCTCTTCAGTCCCGTGTTGCAACTCCCACCTCTGACCGCCTGCAGAAGCCAGGGGGCCCTGGGGAAGCTCAGGCAGCCCCATCAGGCAGGGGGCTTCCTTCCCACCGGCACCTGGGACTGTCTGGTTTGCGGCTCGCTTCATGTGACAAGCACCAGGACTCAGAAAAGGCAAATGGGCTGCCTCCGTCTGGAAGAGAGAAGGAGCCTGGCCAAGCCTCTAACCCCCCTACAGGCCTGCCAGGGTGGCTGGGCCACTTAGCAGGGGCCTGGAGTGACTGCTCAAGGAGCCTGGGAAGGGAAGGCTGGGACCACAGCATGCCTGCCCCCCAGGCCACCATCACTCCCCTTCCAGTGCCCTGATGGGTTGCGACCACCCACTGGCTAGACTGCCAGTGTCCTTCTGAAGCTGAGGAGTTGTTGGCAGCTGAGCCATTGAGTGGCCTTCGGAGATGACTCAGGTCCCTCCATGCTGGTGATGGCCAGGATCACACAGACCAGAAAGGTACAAACTCCCTTCTGCACAGGGTCAGTATGGACCAGGTTTACAGCAGTTTTATTTTTCTAAATGCTCTGAGGTCCCTTTTATCTGGGATTCCTTGACACAAATTCAGAGCCTAAGTCCCCAAAGAGACTGTCAACCAGGAACAGCCTTAGAGGGCAAAAGTGCTGAGTGCATTCGTAGCAGAAGTATCCTGCTGCCAGCCTCCATGCCTCTCACATCCGAGAGCTGTCACCACACTCAGTGCCAGATTTAGGAGCCAGGGGTTCAAGGTAACTGCAGTCTGATCCCTACCTGCCTCTTCAGTCTTATTTATTTATGTGCTTCATCCAACAAATATTTGTTGATCACTTATTACTTGCCAAGCATTATTCTAGGTTCTATAGTGAAACAAAACCCAAACTCCTAGAGCCCTTGTCCTCATGGAGATTACATTCAAGTTGGGGGAGAGTTTATGATATTGGTCATCTGTGCTATGAAAAACCTAAACCAGGGTGAGTGGCCAGGGAACTTTACGGGAAATGAAAGTGGCTATTTTACCTTGGAAAGCCTCTCTGAGAAGTGTTTTTGGAAGAGTCCTGAAAGAAGTGAAGAAACATGCTTGGAAATACCTGGAGAAAGAGCATTCCCAGCAATAGGAATAGCAAGTGCAAAGGCCCTGAGACAGGAGTGTTTTAGGTGCCTGTGAAGAACTGTAGTAGAGCAAAAGGGAGATTACCAGATATGTCGGAGAGGAAATGGGAAGAGCTGGTTCTGTCGAGTCCTGTCAGCCATTGTAAGGACTTTGGCTTTTCCTTCAGGGGAAATTGGAGTCATTGGAGGGTTTTCATCTGAGGAAGGACATGATCAGACATGTTTCAAAAGGATCACTCACCTGCTGGGTAGCAAAGAAAACACACTGAAAAAGTATCTTAGCTTGGTTTCCCTTGAAAGCAGGGCCAGAGACAAGAACTTATGTGCACAGGGCTTTTCTGAGAGAGGACCCATGGAGCAGGCATGAGGGAGTGGGGACAAAGAGATGGGAAAGGAGGAAAAGCCAACTCAGGGTGTGTTATCAAGATCACTGCTGTGGGCAACAAGAGCTGGAGTTTACCAGGATCCCTGAAAAGCACACAGACAATTTCCCAGAAGCATCCACTTGAAGACTGGGAGGGAGGAACACTCTCTAGTTGCCCCTTTCCCCTACTGGTTGAGGGTTGCCCTGGGGCATTAGCTCTGCACTTCTGAGTTGTATGGGTAGAGCAGCCTACTATAGCATCAAGCTTCAATGGGGCAGAAAGCGAAGAGACGTGTAGCTCATAACTGAGTCAAGAGGCTGTTAGCACAAGGTGACTCTTGTACTGGAGCCAAGAGAGATCTGACAGCAATGAAGTCAAGGGCAGAAGGCAAATGGACACAGGGTGCACACTTGAGGCAAGACACTGTTGGTACCAGATCAGCGAAGCTCACAGACAACTGTCTGCAGTTGGAGCCGAAGTCGGAGCTGGCTGAGGGACATGTGACATGAGTTACCAGAAGCATCTGATTTAGATGATTACAAGGATCCAATTGAAAGACCACAGCCTCTTAAACCCGGGAGGTGGAGGTGGGGAGAAATGGTAGAGCCCAGCGGATTTGCCAAAGCCCTGGATGAGAAATGAGTGAGGGGGGAGGCATCAAGGTGACTCCCAGGTGTTTGGGCCAAACACCTGGGAGAATGAATGGACTGTCATTTCCTGAGGTATGGAAGCCTGTGCCCAGGGAAGACTTAGAAAAATTAAGATTTCTGTTTTGGATACATTACATTTGAGATGCCTATTAACATCTGGGTGGAAATGTTGGGTAGTAATTGGATATGAGCCAGAAGTTCTAGGGAGAAGTCATGCCTGGAAATAGAGTTAAATTGATGACACTGGGTGAGCTCACCTCGGGAGTGGGGGTGAAGAGAGAAGTGTGAGGACTTGGCCCTGGGTCATTCCAAAGTTTACAGGTTGGAAAAATGAGACTCACAGCCCATATTTCCTTTTCTTCCACTTGCTATAGTATTCCCACCTCCCTCCCTCCCAGCATCCCTCCAACCAGCCAGTCGTCCCTGAGCCCCTGCTAGGTACCAGAGGTTGCATTTTCTGGGAGCAGACTGTGGGATAGAGAGAGGCATATAAATGTTTATTGTGGGGTGACCCCTGGGAAAGGAGCAAGGGACATGCACTGGGAAGGGGGACACGGATTCGAGGCTATACAGTAGATATCACTAAAACCTTGGCCAAGGCCACACTGCTTGCAAACTCCTTCTGAGAACAGAATTTTTGACCTACTCTCCTCCAAGCCATCTGGCTCATGACTTGTTGCTCAGCCCTGCCCAGAACAGTCTTGAGGAGGATCAAGCCTCCATATAGCACGAAACCTTTTTCCTCCCATCCATGTGTTCCCACCCACCATTCCCTACCCAGGGCACCCCAAGGGTTTGATGTATCCCCATGGCTCTCCCAGTGCTGATATCCACCTGTCCTGGACTTTCCAGGACTTGGCTGCCTTCGGCATGTTTTGAAGTCTTACTGGGGTCACTGCATAGGATTTCCACTTGCTTCCCACTCCTGCCTGGCCTCTCACTGTACTCTCCACCAAACAGAAGTGTTTAAGATACAAATAAATTTAGTTAAGATATAAATGTTATCTATACACAATGGAATATTATTCAGCCATAAAAAGAAATCCTACCATTTGCAACAACATGGATGGAGCTGGAGGGTATTATGCTCAATGAAATAAGCCAGGTGGAGAAAGACAAGTGCCAAATGATTTCCTTCATTTGTGGAGTATAACCACAGAGCAAAACTGAAGGAACAAAATAGCAGCAGACTCACAGACTCCAAGAAGGGACTAGTGTTTACTTAAAGGGGGTGTTGGGGAGGGTGGGTGGGGAGGGAGAAGGGGATTAAGAGGCATTATGATTAGCAATCATAATATAGGTGGGTCATGGGGAAGGCAGTACAGCATGGACAAGACAAGTAATGACTCTATAGCATCTCACTTCGCTGATGGACAGTGACTTCAATGGCGGGGGGGTGAGGACTTGATAATATGGGTGAATGTTGAAACCACAATATTGTTCATGTGAAACCTTCATAAGATTGTATATCAATGACACTTCAAAAAAAAGATATAAATGTTATCTCCCTACTCCATTGCTGAAAACACTTTAGTGGCTCCCAATTGCTTTCAAAATAAAGTTAATCCCTTAACAGAATATAGTGAAGATGACTTCTTTTCGTTACTCAGAAGTTGATCCCCCAGAAAACCAAGGCCTTGGGAAATTCTTTGGGAGGGAAAGTACGAGCACCTCTAAGCAGCCTTTGGTGGGAAAAGCAGCAGTGAAAGTGGGCTTCCTTATTTCAGTGGGGATGTGTAGACCCTGGGCTGTAGAAACAAGTAGAAATACTTAATTGCCAGAGGGAAGTGAGCCTGGTTATTATACTAGGCAGGGCCTGTGGAGTGACCAGGGTGTCTGACTTGCAGAGATTAATATGGCTAATTGATCATTGAGTTCTTAAAACCAAAATATAGGAGCAGCCCACACACTAAGTTTCTATTTGATTTGTATATCTGAAGAAAATCTTCAGGTCTGGTAAACAGAGGTCTGACTTTAGCCACTGTGACTGACAGCAGCCCCTGACCAACTCCCAAGCCTACGTCAGTCTCTGATCCAGCCTGATGCCCCTCATTTAGATTCATTTGCACCGTACCCTGTACTTGTCCTTCATACCAGCCATCACAACTGTTTTTTTTCTTTTTATTAATTTATTTTGGTATCATTAATAGACAATTACATGTGCAGTATTATGGTGATTAAACTACCCCCTTTATCAGGTCCCCCCCACCAACCCCATTACAGTCACTGTCCATCAGCGTAGTGAGATGCTATAGAATCACTACTTGTCTTCTCTGAGTTGTACAGCCCTCCCCGTGCCCCCCCAACATTATATCTGCTAATCGTAATGCCCCTTTTTCCCTCTTATCCCTCCCTTCCCACCCATTTTCCCCAGTCCCTTTCCCTTTGGTAACTATTAGTCCGTTCTTGGGTTCTGTGAGTCTGCTGCTGTTTTGTTCCTTCAGTATTTTTTCTTTGTTCTTATACTCCACATATGAGTGAAATCATTTAATACTTGTCTTTTTCGGCTTGGCTTATTTCACTGAGCATAATACCCTCTAGCTCCATCCATGTTGTTGCAAATGGTAGGATTTGTTTTCTTCTTATGGCTGAATAATATTCCATTGTGTATATGTACCACATCTTCTTTATCCATTCATCTACTGATGGACACTTAGGTTGCTTCCATTTCTTGGCTATTGTAAATAGTGCTGCAATAAACATAGGGGTGCATCTGTCTTTTTCAAATCGGGCTGCTGCATTCTTAGGGTAAATTCCTAGGAGTGGAATTCCTGGGTCAAATGGTATTTCTATTTTGAGTTTATTGAGGAACCTCCATACTGCTTTCCACAATGGTTGAACTAATTTGCATTCCCACCAGCAGTGTAGGAGGGTTCCCTTTTCTCCACATCCTCGCCAGCATTTGTTGTTGTTTGTGTTTTGGATGTTGGTGTGAGGTGATATCTCATTGTGGTTTTAATCTGCATTTCTCTGATGATTAGCGATGTGGAGCATCTTTTCATGTGCCTCCTGGCCATCTGAATTTCTTCTTTAGAGAAGTGTCTATTCATGTCCTCTGCCCATTTCTTTATTGGATTATTTGCTTTTTGTTTGTTGAGGTGCGTGAGTTCTTTATATATTTTGGATGTCAACCCCTTATTGGATACGTCATTTATGAATATATTCTCCCATACTGTAGGATGTCTCAGCCATCACAATTGTAATCATACATTTCTTTATTTGTTTAACTGATTATTTAGCATCTTTCCCTCACTAGGTTATAAATTCTAGCTCAATGCTGGGCACATGATAGACATTCAATAAATGTTGGATGAATGAATGGTGTGATATAATGAGTCATAGGAAATACATATTTACTCATTCAGATGACCAAATATTTATTTCCCAGGCATATTTGGTCTTCATCCACAGCTCTTAATGACACTGCAGTCTTAAAGGTGAAATGGGTGTCTTGCCATGTTAATGAGGGACTTTTGGGTCCTCCCAAGGGCAGGGGCTGGAGGCTGAATCAGCCAATGGCCAGTGACTTAGCCAATCATGACTATGCAATGAAGTCCTTGCACAAACCCATGAGAAAAGCTTACTGCCCCCTTGGATCCTGCTTCTCTGTCAGAGAGAGCTTCTACATTTGAAGAACCAGAACACCTCCACCTGCCATGGAGCCAGGCCCTAAGCTCCAAGAGAATAGAAACTCCTTTATTTGGGACCTTGCCCTATGTATCTCTTCATTTGGCTGTTGACTTGTATCCTTTACAGTACCCTTTATTGAGCTGGTAAACATACGGGTTTTCCTGAGTTCTGTGAGCCGCTCTAGCAAATTAATCGAATCTAACAGGGAGGTCGTGGGAACCTCCAGTTTGTAGCCAGTCAGTCAGAAGCACAGCCTGGGACTTGGACTGGTGTCTGAGTCGGGGATGGAGGTCAGTCCTGTAGGACGGAACCCTTAACCTGGGGAATCTGCTGCTGTCTCCAGGCAGACAGCATAAGAATTGAGTTGAGTTCTCTGACACCCTGCTGGTGTTCGAGAATTGCTTGGTGTAACGTGTGGGAAGACCCCCTTCCACACACATACACCCACTGGAATCGGGTCTCGGGAGCCCGAACGGAGTTATACTGTAATTATTGTTGTATATGAAAGAACAGATCGCAGTGGCTAATAGAGGAACATATGTGAAAGTCCCCAGCACAGAGGAGGGCAGAAAGGAGGGGAGCCGAAGCAGTATCGGAGGTTGCGCTGAGCTCCAGGGCTTCCTGGCCAGCTGTGGCAGCGAAGCCTGTGAGCAGGCAGTGGACATCCCTCAGCTGTGAGGCAGCCCGGAGGACACAGTCAAGATCCTTCTGACTGTGAGAAAGATGAAGGAGATCACTTTCAGGGATGGGGATTCATCGCAAGGATTCACATAAATCCCAAAGAAGCATGGGAAAGCAGCTGGGGTGAAAACACTTGCATGAAATTCTGATACTTGCCACAACATGGTTGAAACTTGAAGACACTATACTAAGTGAAAGAAGCCAGACACAAAAAGGACAAATAGTGTATGATTCTACTTCTTTGAGGCACCTGGAGTAGTCAAGTTTATAGAGACAAAAAGTAGAAGGGAGGTTACCGGGGGCTGGGGAGGCAGAGTGGGGAGTTGCTGTTTAATGGGGACAGTTTCATTTTAGGAGGATGGGGGTGATGGTTGTACGACAATGTGAACATACCTAAGGCCAATGAACTGCTCATTTAAAAATGGTTCAAGTAAATTTATGGTATGTCTATTTTACCACAATGTAAAAATGTTACACAGGTTAAAAAAAAAAAGGGTATCACATACAGTTATCAGTTCAAGAGCTTTTTGTAAGATTTCAAAAGCCTCATATAAATCACATTCTTATAAACTGCAGCTCCATTGCATGTTCCATGAAATATCTTTTCCTCATAGAACATGGAAAAACTAAAACCACCACCACCTCTCTGGCCCCAGAGATTCTAAGACTTCAGGCCCCATGGAGACCTGGGCAGCACTAAACATCTGGGTGAACAGATAAGGTAGGTCACCTTCCTTCTTGGTGGGCACCCAGCCCTGTACTGTCCAAGAGAGAGTATGATTTTTTTTTTTTGTCTATCAAGTATTAGGAATCCCCATGGGACGCCAAGTCACTTCCAACCAGAGATGCTGGCCTGAGGTGCCTGTGACCAGGGGAAAAAGGCTGGCTTCACCTGCAAAATCATAACAGTTGTACAAACTGTGTGTAGAAAGAACTGTTTAAGGCCTACCTTCCTTAAAAAGGAGCTGTGTGATATTTGACATGCATGCCAAGACAATTCAGTGAGGGGAAGAAGAGCCTTTTCAAAACTGAGGCTGGAGCAACTGGATATCCACATGCAAGAAAGTGAAATCAGACTCCTACTGCACGCCATATACAAAAATTAACTCAAAATGGATCATGAACTAAATGAAAAAGCTAAAACTATTAAACACTTAGAAGAAAATATAAGGGTAAACCCTTGTGACCCTGGGTTAGGCAAAATCTTAGATCTGACATGAAAAGCATAAACAACAGAAGAAAAAATAGATAAATTAGACCTCTTCAAAATACGAAATTTTTGTTTTTCAAAGGATGCCGTCAAGAAAGTGAAAAGGGAACCCACAGGATGGGAGGAAATCTTTGCAAGTAATATATCTGATAAGGAAGTTGTATTTAGAATATATAAAGAACTCTTACAACTCAATAGTGAAAAGACAAATAATCCAGTTTAAAAATGAGCAAGGACCAGAATAGACATGTCTTCAAAGAAGATACACAAATGGACAATAAGCACATGAAAAGGTGCTCAACATTATTAGCCATTAGGGTAATGCACATCAAAACCACAATGAGGAATGTACCTAATGCCGCTGAAGTGTACACTTACACATAATTAAAATGATACGTATTATGCTATGTATATTCTACCACAATTTAAAAAACCACAGTGAGATAGTACACCACACCCACTTGGGTAGCTATAAGAAAAATGACAAAATAACAAGTGTTTCAAGGGTGTAGAGAAACTGGAATCCTCATACATTGTTGGTGGGAGTGTAAAATGGCACAGTCACTTTGGAAAACAGTTCAGCTGCTCCTCAGAATGTTAAAGATAGAGTTACCACAGGACCCAGCAATTCCACGCCTGGGTCTATACACAAGAGAAATGAAAACACATCCACACAAAAACCTGTACACAGATGTTCAAAGCAGCTTAGTCATAATAGCCCAAAATTGGGAACAATCCAAATGTCCATAAACTGAATGGATAAATAAAATGTAGCCTATCTGCACAAAAAAAGTATTTTTCAACCATAAAGAGGAATGAGGTTCTAACCCACTGCTGCAACGTGGATGAACCCTGAACTCAGGCTAAGTAAAAGAAGCCAGTCACAGAGAACACTTGCCTTATTATTCCATCTATACAAAATGCCCAGAATAGGCAAATACATAGTCACAGAAAGTCGAGCAATGATTACCTAGGAGTGGGAGGAAGGTGGGGAAAGGGAGGAAGGTGGGGAAAGGGGAAGGAGGTGACTGCTGATGAGTAGGCATCCTTTAATGGGGTGATAAAAATATTCTCAAGGTTATTGTGATAATTGCACCACCTGTGAATATACTAAAAACCATTGAATTGTACGCTTTTAAAGGATGTATTTTATGGTACGTGAATTATATCTCAATAAACCTGTTTTTGAAAGAGGAGAGGGTTGCTTTGGACATTGGAAGCACTGAGAAATGACACAGCATCCTTTCCCGTCCTCAGGGCTAATGTCCACTCTGTCTCCCTTTGGCCCTGCCTGCTAGGAACTTCATCTGGCTACAGCTTGCCAACCATTTGAAGGGTATCAGGGCTTCCGGTTGGGAACCACCTTGAACACTCTTCACTGAAAGAGACTTCCTGGAACACCTCTGATATCTGAACTGCAGTGTGCAGTTGGATTTCGGCTGGTTCTGCTGACGATGTTGGTGTGAGGAACTTGGATGAGTTCACACTTTGGCTCTGCTGCTGACTTGCTGTGTCATCCAGTAAGTCCCTGACCTGCTCGGTGCCAAATGGTAACCAGAGCAAATGAGCCTGCCTTGGGATTCTCCTTGCTGTGGATTTTATTTATGTATTTGTGTTTGAGGCAAAATTATAGTAACTAATTTGTGCAGCCTTTTTTACACACATGCCTTAGCTTAGCTGACCACATGGAACAGATATGACCTCTGGGGACAGATGTGGAAATGGAGCCTCAGAGAGTTGGGTGACTTTCCCAGTGCCAGAGCTGGCCCGGTGGAGCTAGGCCCCAAGCCCAGGCCTTCTGCTTTTCTGACTCCAAATCCCATGCTCACTCCTCTCCATGTGGGACACCCTTGGAAGGACACTTTCTTGCTACTTCCAAAATGCTGATGGTGAGAAAACAGGCTAATTTTGGGGTTGGTTTCACCCCTATGTTTTTAGTCCTTCGAGACAGCCCCTCTCTGGCCATTTGCCTGCTGGCGGCCTCTTCCATGCTTCAGTTCTGTAGCATCTGGGCCCCAATTTCACTCAATTGAACAGGACTGGGCAGGCTTAACTGTGAGTGGGTAAATGTTTGTGGAATGGACTGAGGTGGGTGAGGAGTGAGA
Source organism: Smutsia gigantea (assembly GCA_032199065.1). Taxonomy (NCBI): domain Eukaryota; kingdom Metazoa; phylum Chordata; class Mammalia; order Pholidota; family Manidae; genus Smutsia; species Smutsia gigantea. The sequence continues at coordinate 36,973 of JAVSCE010018653.1, read as the reverse complement.
ATCCAGCTCTTTTTAGAAGAATTTAGTCCTCAGTCTGTATTATGGCACACAGGACACTTCATGGTTTGGCCTCTGCCCACCTACCAGGCACCCACCTCTTTCCCACCACCTCCTGCTTCCACCCTATGCTCGTGTCATATTTAAACCTTTTAGCAGTTCCAGAAAGCCCTGCATGCACCTACAGCTTTTGCACATGTCACCCCTCGGATCTTTTCTGCTTGGCCACCTCCTCAGCTGCTCTTCAGGGTGCCCCAGAATGACCTTCCCCTCCAGGAGGCTCTTGCTGCCAGCCTCCTTCCTTTTGCTCCCTACCCCGTCCTCCACCAGACATCTACCTCAGCTCATATTGCAGCAGGAAAGGCCTAGGGGAGCCGCTTGGAGGTGCAGCAGTGTCCAGAGCCTCCCCTGTGCCCAGCCCTCAGGCTAGTCTCACTGAGACCTCCTGTTCAGTAGTTTCTTCTCCTATGACCTGCTTCATTCTTCCCTCAAGGGATTTTCCTTCAGTATATCCCAGCACCCCATCCCAGCCATCACGTCCCATGGTAATGAATGATTTTCTCATTGTCTCCCAGACTAGATTCTGCACTTCCTAAAGCCAGGGATACCATCCTGTTTATTTTTGTGCCCTTACTTCCTAGTTGGGACCTGGCTGGGAGCAGGTACTCCGTGTTTAGTTCTGTCCAGCTCTGAGTGGTTGTAAAAGACACTCCATGGAATTCTGCGCTGTCCCCTTGCCCTCCTGTGTCTGTCTCCTCTGTTTCCTCTCCTCTGGAATCCCTTCCTAACTATGCCTCTCTACCCTGCGTGCCTCCCCCATCCCCCAAGTGACAAAAAGTTAGATTTCCCCTGTCTACTTCTTGCACTTAGGTTTGCAAGAAAGAGACTGGCAGAGCTAGAGGACAGCCTGAAAGAAGTGGCCTGCTGTCCACAGGGCAAACCTCAGTGGCAGAGCTGGGGGTGGGCACTGGGGGTGGTGGCAGCAACAAGCATCCTGGGGACTGGGCAGCAGGAGACCATTTGCAGAAAACACCCACAGCTTTGGGAGGCAGACTTTATCATCACTGCTCTTGACATTTCCCTCGCTCTTTCTGTACATCCTTACTTCACAAAAGCTCTAGGAACTTCAGTGTTCCCACTCTTTTTCATTCATTCCCACCCACTCACGCACCAATCCATGTCACTGGAGGAATGTCTTGCCTCAAAGGCGTATTCACTTTCCAGGCAGCATCCAGCTCACATGCGAGCTGAGTCAGTGCCACTCAGCCGTCTGGGAGGGAGTCTGTGCAAGGCTGGCTCAGGCAGAGCTGGTGGGTCCTGGCAAAGGTCTTCCCCAGCAGCAAGGCAGGTAGAGGGGTGGGATCAAATCCACCCTGTGCCAGGCCCTGGGCAAGGGTTCCTAGGGCTCATCTCACAGAAATCCCCACAGCCAACCTATAAGTCAGATCTGCTGCTTTTGCTGCCCCATACCCATTCCCTTTCCCTCTGGACACCCAGCAGTACCTGGGCTCCCTGCAAGGTCACAGCGCCAGCAAACAGTAACTGACCTGTCACCACACTGATGTGCCAGAGCTGGGCCTGTGACCTTGTCACAGCCAATGAGAGGCATTGAGACTTGGGTTAAAAATTCTGGGACAAAGACACTCACCCTTTTTGCTGGACTTGAAGCCTGGGAGGAGGTGGGGGTTAGAGCTGCTGGCTCCAGTGCTACCCATGTGAAACCTCAGACTGAAGCCACTCCTAAAGAAGAAAGAGAGAGAAATGGCGAGAAACTGAGGCCAGATTATATACTAGAGTCACAAATCCAGCCATACCTCAGGCTGGAATAATACAAGGACTTTCAGACTTCCGTGGCACAAGGTAACCCTTTGGCTCAAGTCCATCTGGGTTGAGTTTTCTGTCACTTGCAGTTTAAATAATTCTAATGAATACTGTTATTTACTATTGTATTTAACATCTAAACATTTACCATCTAAAACATACATTTCCCCCCACATTTTAACATCTCTAATGTTAGGAGTGTACCTTACAGTCAACGGCAGCATTGGGATACTGGGCACAGCTTTCACACTGTCTTTACTTTGGTCAAGTGAGGTGCACTGTTGGTACTGCACATACTGGATTTAATGCTATTTAAAATGTCTTCAGAAAAATCATACTGTGATTTGGCATTTGGATAAACACTGATCAGTAGAGAGAAAGGCAGGGCTACGGGAGCAACAGGGCATGAAACTGATAGTGAAACAAAGTTTTCTCTCTGGAGGAATGACTGCTTTGCAGAAGCTAAGATAGGAAGATAAACCAGGGGCAGAAGTTGTGTTACATTTTGCCCGAAGATAGGGGTAAAAGACGTCATACACCAGGCAATGCGGCTGAAGGCAGGAGAAGCTGGGGGTCCCACAGAGCAGATGAGAGGCATTTCAAAGTAGTGAGAGTCAGATGGCTTGTCCAGGCCTGTTGGTAAGATGTTTTGTCATAACACAGTTGTTGGCTCATTGCCATCAGATTTAGGCCACAGCTTTAAATTATTGTAATTCTTTTTAATTACCCCAACCCTTCTAGAAGGTTGGAACACTCTGTGGTGGAGGGAAATAGAGACACAAGGTGAGAAAGGGAAGCAGGAACTTCTGGGAAGGAGGCAACAACATACTTTGAGGGGACTGGAGCCCGGAGTCCAGGTACTGAGCGCCACCACAAGTCAGCCCCACAGAGCTGGGGATGAGGGGTCACACAAGACAGTGAAGACTCAGGAGAGCCCTGACAGAGAACTTCCACTGCTGGTTTGTGTCAGAGAAGGCAGAGGCACAAGTTTAATTACAACAGGTGTGTTTAGCCCTAATCTGCACATGACAGACTCGGGGACGCTCAGTAAATTACCTAAAGTCACCTGGCTAACAGGGCAAAGCCAGGTTTTGAAAGCATGCCTGTCTTTCTGCCCAGTTGTCCTGCCTCTCTTTGCTGTGAGTTTTTTGTGAAGTGTTGAGGCACAGTCTGTTCACCTGTAGGGAACTGGTACCATTAATGTAATCAGTGTTGCTGCCTCTGGTTTTCACTGCACTGTAGTTTCCTAAGACTCAGGGGCAATGGGGCATGGAGTAGCTCTGTCCATTCAGGCAAGAGAAAATAATCACTTTTAGAGTGAGTCAGTAGGAGGCAGCACATATAAGAATGTAAAAAATTTCTTGAAAACATGGTTCTAGTCAGGTAGAACTTTGGTAGGGTGAGAAACCAGTATAAGCGGTTCCACCAACTTGGAGCACAAAGAGAGCTCCAGCTAATTGTGGGAGTCCTTACCTCCCCCCACCTTGTGATTTGCTCCCAAGAGCTGAGGGCTTCAAGCATGGCTCCGTCCAGAGGTGTGAATGATGTCACTAGGATCCTGCTTCTCACTCTTCTCTCCCTTTTTGTCCTGTTTGTCTGTATTAGGCCTTATTCCTGAGTCTTCTCTTGCCACCTGACAGCAAGATGGTCACTGGCAGCTCCAAGCTTACATTTTCTTTATTGCTTATGAAGTTAAAGAAGAGAGAACACCTTTTCCTAATGACTATGGCAGAAGTCCCAGGGGGTGCCTTGCTTTGGTTATATCTCTGTCTCAGTGGTATGGAGTGCTTTAGTCAGAATTGGATTGTGCAGCCTCCATGGGGCATGGGGAAGGGAAGGGCTCAAACCCACTGAAGTCATGTGGACTGAGAAAGAATTTTGAGGAGTAGGTGTGGGTTATTCCTCAGAAGGTTTACTGTGCTGACAAAATATATCCACTTGACCTACCTCCTGGTGATACGGACACTGTCGATCAATTGGTTTCAGTTAGACTGCTTCTGATTTCAAATAACAACAAATTTCAAAATAGATTAAACAGTGGGGAAATGTATTATGTCACATAACTGAAAATCCAGTGGTGGATCAGGCTCCAAGAGTGATGCAATCAGTTGCTCAATAATACCACAGAGGTGCTAGGTTTTTTCCATCACTCCCGTCTGTCTCAGTGTCAGATTCATTCTAAGCTTAGTTTTCCTCCTGGTCAAAGATGGCTACAGCAGTTCTGGATATCACATCCAAATAACATCCTCAGAAAATCTTTCCCAACCCCCCTCCCCAGTGGAGGTCTGTTTTGTCCCATTAACCAGGATTGGATAACTACCCCATTTCTAAACCAGTAATTGCCAGAAGACCTGGAACATTATTGTGATTGGCTTAGAACAAATATTTCTGGGGCAAATAGAAGACTGGAAGCCAACCCTGAAGGCCAACTCACCCTGGAGGGAAAATGTATAGAGTAAGAGACTTAAAAAATCATCAATAATATAAAATGTGAGGAGAGGAGAAGGAAAAGTATAAAATTTCTGTATGCCATCAAAATTAAGTGGTTATCAGCTTAAAATAGAATGATATAGGTATAAGGTATTTTATGTAAGCCTCATGGTAACCACTAAAGAAAAACCTGTAGTAGCTACATAAAAGATTATGATAAAGGAGTCAAGGCATACTGCCACAAAAAGTCATCAAATCATAAAGGAAGTCAGCAAGAGAGGGAGCAAGGAACAAAAGATCTACAAAACAGAAACAATTAACAAAATGGCAATATTAAGTCCTTACTTATCAATAATTACTCCAAAGGTAAATGGAATCAATTTTCCAATCAAAACACATAGAATGGATGAATGGATAAAAAAAACAAGATCCACTCACTTTAGCTTTATGGACACATATAAGCTGAGGTGAAGGGATGGAAAAATATATTTGAAGCAAATGGTAACCAAAAGAAAACAGGGGTAGCTAAACTTGTATCAGACAAAATAGACTTTAAATTAAAAAATGCCACAAGAGACAAAGAAGGTCAATAAAATGATAAAAAAATTTGTTCTGTTCATCAAGAGGATATAACAATTATAAAAATTTATGCACCCAACGTCGGAGCACCTAAATACATAAAGCAAATACTAACAGAATTAAAAAGAGAAATAAGCAGCAATACAATAATAGTTGGGGATTTTAATACCCTACTCTCAACAATGGATAGATCATCCAGATAGAGAATCAATAAGGAAATAGAAGATCTGAACAACACTATGACCAAATGAACCTAACAGATACGTACAGAACATTCCATCTAACAGCAGCAGAATACACATTCTTCTCAAGTACACATGGAACATTTTCTAGGATAAATCATATCTTAGGCCATAAAACAAGTATCAACAAATTAAAGAAGGTACAAATCTACCAGGTATCTTTTCTGACCACAATGGTATGAAACTAGAAAGCAGTAACAGGAAGAAAACTGGAAAATTCACAGATAAGTGGAAATTAACACACTCCTGAACAACCAATGGCTCAAAGAAGAAATCAAAAGGAAAATAAAAATATCTTAAGTGAAAAATGGAAACACAACATACCAAAAGTTATGGGATGTAGCAAAAGCAGTTCTAAGAGGAAAGTGTTGGCAAAGATGTGGAGAAAAAGGAACCTTTGTGAGTTGTTGGTGAGAATGTAAATTGATACAGGCAGTATGGGAAACAGTATGAAAATTCCTAAAAACAATTAAAATAGAACTACCATATGATCCAGCAATCCCACTTCTTGGTATATATCCAAAGAAAATGAGATTGCTATCTTAAATAGCTGCACCCCTGCATTCATTACAGCATTATTTACGATAGCTAAGACATGGAAACAACCTAAGTGTTGACAGAGAAGTGGATAAAGAAAATGTGGAAAATAAAAAAATGGAATGTTAGTTATCCATAAAAAAGAAGGAAATCCTACCATTTCTGACAATAAGGATGAGTCTTGAGGGTATTATGCTAAGTGAAATAAGTCAGACAAAGAAAGACAAATACTCTATGATCCCACCTATATGTGGAATCTAAAAAAATCTGAACTCATAGAAATAGTAGATTTGTGGTTTCAGAGGCTGGTGGTGAAAGGCTGAAAGTGGTCAAAGGGTACAAACTTCCAGTAATAAGATGAACAAGTTCTGGGGATAGCATGGTAACTATAGTTAACAATATTGTATTCTTGAAAACTGCTAAGAGACAGATCTTAAAAGTTTTCACCACACACAAACACACACACAGGGTAACCATGTGAGGGATGTGTTAACTTTATTGTGGCAATCATTTCAACAATATATATGTGTATCAAATCATCACATTGTACATCTTAAACTTAGACAATATTATGTCAATTATATCTTGATAAAGCTGATGAAAAAATTTACAAATAGATTTAAAAGACTTTAAAAAATGGACAAGACTAAACTCTAGTGTCTGGATATACATATCTTAATGATAAAACTATACAGAAACATAAGGAAATGATTTTGATAAAAGTGAGGCTAGCAGTTGCTTTTGGGGGAAGAGCCGCCACTGTGCTTGGAATGGGGTCCCCTGAAAGGGCTGCTGGGGAGATTGGTAAAGCACCATTTCTTGACCCAGAAGGTGGTTTCAAGGGTATTTGCCTTCTAATAATTCATTATGTTCAATATTTATTTTGTGTGGTTTTTCTGTATCTGTGTTAAATTTTATAATTTAAAAGGTTTAAAAAAACAACAGTGTATCTGGTCAGGTTATCCACTTGACTTAAAATCTTTCAGAGGCTCCCACTGCCCACAAGATAAAGTCCAGGTTCTTTAGTCCAGGCTGATGAGGCTCTGCGAGATCCAGTCGGCCCTGAGTGGGGAGGGCCAGCAGGGCAAGGGCTCCGGGAGGCAGGAGGGGGCCTGGGGAAGGCAGAGGAGGAGGCCCAGACACCCAGAAAGCCAGGAATGGGCTTTCAGAGCCCAAGGAACCAACAGCGTGAGGGTCAGCAACAGGGACGGGTTCCTCTCACCTGCTGGTGCTGTAGAGGGATGGGGAAAACCCTGTCAGAGGCACGGTTACTGCTGCGCAACCCCTCAGCCTCCCGTGTATCCTCGTCCGAGCAGCTCCCCAGGCTTGATCTATTTTATTTGTATTTTCCCTGATCTTTATTTTTTGTCATTTGTTCACATTTTTCCATTTGACTGTATTGAGTCTTGTAAGAAGCTAACAACCCTGTAGAACAAGAGTAGATAAAAAGCACACATGAATTATCTAGTTTTAAAATAAGGGCTTAATTTTTCTCATTAAAATAATTCTGCATCTCTGTAATGTGTGCATTCTTCTCTAGTATGTCAGTGAGAATTTGTTAACAGCCTTATCGTTTATTGTAGTCACTTCAGAAAATACAGAACATAAAAGCAATTTGAAATAATTAATATTCAGGGACTTCCGGGAAGATGGCGGTGTGAGCAGGGCGGCAGAAATCTCCTCCCAAAACTATATTTATCTACGAAAACACAGCAAATACATCTATTCCTAAAAGAGAGACGAGAATACACAGGAAAGCGCACAGCGTGCAGCTACACCCGAGAGGACTCGGCACCCCAAGAGGCAGGTAAGATACGGAGCCGCGACCCGGCGGGACCCGAGCCCTCCCCCACCCCAGCGCACCGGCGGGAGGAGAGGAGTCAGAGCCGGGAGGGAGTGGAAGTGCACCCCGCGAAGTAGCCAGCCCCGGGGATCTGCGCGGGGAGCGCTGACCCACATTGCGCAGTGCAGCGGAGATTGGAGAGACAGAGGGGCAGGATCTGAGCGGGGAACGCGCCAGGGTGCTTGCAGCCGGCTCCCGGGAAGGAAAAAAAAAAACGCGCGCTTTCTTCAGCGGTCTTAAAGAGACAGGAGCCCAGCGGAGGAGCCGGATCGCCCCAGCACACTCAGCCCAGCAGGCTGGGAGTCCTGGGGAGTTTCAGACGCCTTAGCTGGCGACTGAGGAAGCGTAGCCATACTTAACCCTTCTAACTGGGATCAACAGCCTCCTATTCGTTCCCACCCCTGCCAGAGCGATAAAGGGCCCTGCGGAGCGGCACAGTCACAGCTGTGGAATAGTGGGGCAATAGCGCCACCTAGAGCATTCCCACAGAATCTATGTCCGGTGGGCATTTTTTTTGTTGTTTTTGTTTTGTTTTTGTTTTTTCTTTTCTTTCTTTTTTTCTTTTTTTCTTTCTTCTTTCTTTTTTTTTCTCTTTTTCTTTTCGTCTCTTTTTAAAGTCTTAAAGAGCCCAGCTGACATACGTGGCAACTATCAGTGACCAATTATATAGCCATGAAAAGACAGAGGAATATGGTTCAGACCAAAATCAACCAGACAACCCCAGAGAGGGAGTCTGAAGGGATGGAAATGCACAGCCTCCCTGAAAAAGAATTCAGAATAAAAGTCATAACCATGCTGATGGACCTACAGAGAAATGTGCAAGAGCTGAGGGAGGAGGTGAGGGAACTGAGGAAAGACAATACAGAAATCAGACAAGCGATTGACGGGCTTAACAGCAGAATGGATGAGATGCGAGAGACTGTTAATGGAATAGAAAACAGAGAACAGGAGTACAGAGCAGCTGAGGCAGAGAGAGATAAAAGGATTTCTAGGAATGAAAGAATATTAAGAGAACTGTGTGACCAATCCAAACGGAACAATATTCGCATTATAGGAGTACCAGAGGAAGAAGAGAGAGAAAAAGGGATAGAAAGTGTCTTTGAAGAAATAATTGCTGAAAACTTTCCCTCGCTGGGGAAGGAAGTAGTCTCGCAGTCCACCGAAGCTCATAGATCTCCCAACACAAGGGACCCAAGGAAGACAACACCAAGACACATAATAATTAAGATGGCAAAGATCAAAGATAAAGACAGGGTATTAAAGGCAGCTAGAGAGAGAAAAAAGATCACCTACAAAGGAAAACCCATCAGACTATCATCAGACTTCTCAACAGAAACCTTACAGGCCAGAAGAGAATGGCATGATATATTTAACGTTATGAAACAGAAGGGCCTCGAACCAAGAATATTGTATCCAGCACGATTATCATTTAAATATGATGGAGGGATTAAACAATTTCCAGACAAACGAAAGTTGAGAGAGTTTGCCTCTCATAAACCACCACTACAGGATATCTTAAATGGACTGCTCTAGATGGAAGCACACCTAAGGCTAAAAAGATGTCACCAGAGAAAATAAAATCATAGCAAAGAAAGCAGACCATCCAAATACTAACTAAAGGCAAAGAATAAAACACCTATTATAGAAAGAATGGAGGAGGAGGAATAAGAAGGGAGAGAAATAAAGAAACATCAGACTGTGTTTACAATAACTTAACAAGAAAGTTAAGTTAGATTGTTAGATAGTAAAGAAGCAACCCTTGAACCCTTGGTAACCACGAATCTAAAGCCAGCAATGGCAATAAGTACATACCTATCAATAATCACCCTAAATGTAAATGGACTGAATGCACCAATCAAAAGACACAGAGTAACAGAATGGATAAAAAAGCAAGACCCATCTATATGCTGCCTACAAGAAACTCACCTCAAATCCAAAGATATACACAGACTAAAAGTGAAGGGATGGAAAAAGATATTTCATGCAAACAACAAAGAGAAAAAAGCAGGTGTTGCAGTACTTGTATCAGACAAAACAGACTTCAAAACGAAGAAAGTAGCAAAAAATAAAGAAGTACATTACATAATGATAAAGGGGTCAGTCCAACAAAAAGATATAACCATTATAAATATATATGCACCCAACACAGGAGCGCCAGCATATGTGAGACAAATACTAACAGAATTAAAGGAGGAAATAGACAGCAATGCATTCATCTTAGGAGACTTCAACACACCACTCACTCCAGAGGACAGATCAACCAGACAGAAAATAAGTAAAGACACAGAGGCACTGAACAACACACTAGAACAGATGGACCTAACAGACATCTACAGAACTCTACACCCAAAAGCAACAGGATACACATTCTTCTCAAGTGCACATGGAACATTTTCCAGAATAGACCACATACTAGGCCACAAAAAGAACCTCAGTAATTTCAAAAATATTGAAATCCTACCAACCAACTTCTCAGATCACCAAGGTATAAAACTAGAAATAAATTTTAGAAAGAAATCAAAAGGCTCACAAATACATGGAGACTTAACAACACTCTCCTAATTAATCAATGGGTTAACGACCAAATCAAAACAGAAATCAAAGAATATATGGAGACTAATGACAACAACAACACAAAGCCACAACTTCTGTGGGACGCAGCAAAGGCAGTTCTAAGAGGAAAGTATATTGCAATCCAGGCCTATTTAAAGAAGGAAGAACATTCCCAAATGAATAGTCTAAAGACACAATTACTGAAATTGGAAAAAGAAGAACAAATGAGGCCCAAAGTCACCAGAAGGAGGGACATAATAAAGATTAGAGAAGAAATAAATAAAATTGAGAAGAATAAAACAATAGAAAAAATCAATAAAACCAAGAGCTGGTTCTTTGAAAAAATAAACAAAATAGATAAACCCCTAGCCAGACTCATTAAGAGAAAAAGAGAATCTACACACATAAACACAATCAGAAATGAGAAAGGAAAAATCACGACAGACCCCACAGAAATACAAAGAATCATAAGAGAATATTATGAGAATCTATATGCTAACAAGCTGGAAAACATAGAAGAAATGGACAACTTCTTAGAAAAATACAACCTTCCAAGACTGACCAAGCAAGAAACAGAAAAACTAAACAGACCAATCACCAGCGACGAAATCGAATTGGTAATCAAAAAACTACCCAAGAACAAAACCCCCGGGCCTGATGGATTCACCTCTGAATTCTACCAGACATATAAGGAAGAAATAACACCGATTCTCCTTAAAGTTTTCCAAAAAATAGAAGAGGAGGGAATACTTCCAAACTCATTCTATGAAGCCAGCATCACTCTAATACCAAAACCGGGCAAAGACCTCACCAAAAAAGAAAATTACAGACCAATATCCCTGATGAACGTAGATGCAAAAATACTCAACAAAATATTAGCAAACCGAATTCAAAAATACATCAAGAGGATCATACACCACGATCAAGTGGGATTCATCCCAGGGATGCAAGGATGGTACAACATTCGAAAATCCATCAACATCATCCACCACATCAACAAAAAGAAGAACAAAAACCACATGATCATCTCCATAGATGCTGAAAAAGCATTTGACAAAATTCAGCATCCATTCCTGATTAAAACTCTCAACAAAATGGGTATAGAGGGCAAGTACCTCAACATCATAAAGGCTATATATGACAAACCCACAGCTAACATCATACTTAACGGCGAGACGCTGAAAGCTTTTCATCTAAGATCGGGAACAAGACAGGGATGCCCACTCTCTCCACTGTTATTCAACATAGTACTGGAGGTCCTAGCCACAGCAATCAGACAAAACAAAGACATACAAGGCATCCAGATTGGTAAAGAAGAAGTCAAATTGTCACTATTTGCAGATGACATGATACTGTACATAAAAAACCCTAAAGAGTCCATTCCAAAACTACTAGAACTAATATCTGAATTCAGCAAAGTTGCAGGATACAAAATTAACACACAGAAATCTGTTGCTTTCCTATACACTAATGATGAACTAACAGAAAGAGAAATCAGAAAAACAATTCCATTCACAATTGCATCAAAAAGAATAAAATACCTAGGAATAAACCTAACGAAGGAAGTGAAAGACCTGTACTCTGAAAACTACAAGACACTCCTAAGAGAAATTAAAGAGGACACTAACAAATGGAAATGCATCCCATGCTCTTGGCTAGGAAGAATCAATATTGTCAAAATGGCTATACTACCTAAAGCAATCTACAGATTCAATGCAATCCCTATCAAACTACCAACAGCTTTCTTCAATGAACTGGAACAAATAACTCTAAAATTCATATGGAACCACAAAAGACCACGAATAGCCAAATCAATCCTGAGAAGGAGGAATAAAACAGGGGGAAATACACTCCCTGTCTTCAAGCTCTACTACAAAGCCACAGTAATCAGGACAATTTGGTATTGGCACAAAAACAGACCCACAGACCAGTGGAACAGAATAGAAAATCCAAACATTAACCCAAACATATACAGTCAATTAATATTTGATAAAAGTGCCTTGGATATACAATGGGAGATGACAGCCTCTTCAGCAGCTGGTGTTGGAAAAACTGGACAGCTACATGTAAGAGAATGAAACTGGACTACTGTCTAGCCGCATACACAAAGGTAAACTCAAGGTGGATCAAAGACCTGAATGTAAGTCATGAAACCATAAAACTCTTAGAAAAAAACATAGGCAAAAATCTCTTGGACATAAACATGAGCAACTTCTTCATGAACATATCTCCCCGGGCAAGGGAAACAAAAGCAAAAATGAACAAGTGGGACTATATCAAGCTGAAAAGCTTCTGTACAGCAAAGTACACCATCAGTAGAACAAAAAGACATCCTACAGTATGGGAGAATATATTCATAAAATGACGTATCCGATAAGGGGTTGACATCCAAAATATATAAAGAACTCATGCACCTTAACAAACAAAAAGCAAATAATCCAATTAAGAAATGGGCAGAGGACATGAATAGACACTTCTCCAAAGAAGAAATTCAGATGGCCAACAGGCACATGAAAAGATGCTCCACATCGCTAATCATCAGAGAAATGCATATTAAAACCACAATGAGATATCACCTCACACCAGTGAGGATGGCCAACATCCAAAAGACAAACAACAAGAAATGTTGGCAAGGATGTGGAGAAAAGGGAACCCTCCTACACTGCTGGTGGGACTGCAAATTAGTTCAACCATTGTGGAAAGCAGTATGGAGGTTCCTCAAAAAACTCAAAATAGAAATCCCATTTAACCCAGGAATTCCACTCCTAGGAATTTACCCCAGGAATGCAGCAGCCCAATTTGAAAAGGACAGATGCACCCCTATGTTTATTGCAGCACTATTTACAATAGCCAAGAAATGGAAGCAACCTAAGTGTCCATCAGTAGATGAATGGATAAAGAAGGTGTGGTACATATACACAATGGAATATTATTCATCCATAAGAAGAAAATAAATCCTACCATTTGCAACAACATGGATGGAGCTAGAGGGTATTATGCTCAGTGAAACAAGCCAAACCGAAAAAGACAAGTATGAAATGATTTCACTCATATGTGGAGTATAAGAACAAAGAAAAAATACTGAAGGAACAAAACAGCAGCAGACTGACAGAACCCAAGAACGGACTAATAGTTACCAAAGGGAAAGGGACTGGGGAAAATGGGCGGGAAGGGAGGGATAAGAGGGAAAAAGGGGCATTACGATTAGCAGATGTAATGTTGGGGGGCACGTGGAGGGCAGTACAACTCAGAGAAGATAAGTCGTGATTCTATAGCATCTCACTACGCTGGTGGACAGCGACTGTAATGGGGTTGGTGGGGGGGACCTGATGAAGGGGTAGTTTAATAATCGTAATATTGCACATGTAATTGTAAATTAATGATAATAAAATAAAGTATATTAAAAATAAAAATAAAAAAATAATAATTAATATTCAGTTAAAATTTAAAATAATTTAAAAATCATTCCTTTTCAGAAGGATAAAATTGGGGGACTTACACTACCTGATTTCAAAACCTACTATAAAGCTACGGTATTCAAGGCATATAGATCAATGGGACAAAGACATACAGATCAATGGAACAGAATAGAGTCTAGAAATAAATCTATGCATTTATGGCCAGTTGATTTTCAACAAAGTTTCTAAGGCAGTTCTGTGGAGGAAAAGGATAATCTTTTCAACAAATGGTGCTGGGACAATTGGATGCCCATATGCAAAAGAATTGAATGTAAACCTTTATCTTATGCCATGTGCAAAAATGAACTCAAAATGGATTATAGACCTAAATGTAAGAACTAAAACTACACAGCTTCTAGAAGACAATGTATGAAAGAAATCTTTGTGGCTTTGATTAGGCAAATATTTCTTAGATCTGACATCAAAAGCATAATTTATAAGAGAAAACTTATAAATTATACTTCAGCAAAATGAAAAACTTTTGTTTTCCAAAAGCCACAATTAAAAAAATAAAGACAAGCCGTAGAATGGGAGAGAAGATTTGCAAATCAAATGTCCAGTAAAGGTCTTGTATCTAGAGCATACACGGAACTCTCATCACTCAATAAGAAGACATCCCAATTTAAAAAAAATGGGCAAAAGTTTTGAACAGATACTTTACCCAAAAATGACATGTGAATGTCAAATAAACACATAAAAAGGTCTCAAACCATCATGTCATCGGGGGAAAGCCCAATTAAAGCCACAAAGGAATTTCATTACATACTCACTAGAATGACAATACCCAGTGCTGGTGAAGATATGGAGGGCTGGAATGCTCACAGCCCACAAGTGGGAATGTAAAGTGGCCCAACCACCTTGGAAAACAATTGACAGTTTCTTTAAAAGTTAAACGTATACACTTACCATGTGACCTAGCAATCCTACTCCTAGGCATCTACCCAAGAAAAATGAAAATGTTTATGGCATCATTATTCATAATAGCCCCAAACTAGAAAGAGTCCCAATGTCCATCAACTTGTGAATAAACAAATATGTTATTTTGGTACCTTGGCAGATGATTATCCCCAAAGTGAATTTTTCTCTGTGAGGTAGGCTAGAACTCTGAACTTACTAGCTGTGCACCCTTAAAATATTTAAATTCCATGACCCTGTTTTTTCAACTGGAAAACTAGAAGTACCTGGCTTATACAAGTATGGCAATAACTGAATGAGGTAACGTAGACAATGTGCATCAATGAGTGCTCAAAAACAGCCATTTCTGGGAGTGACAATTTTACTTGAAGAATTAGAGGAAAGTCATATAATTTAACAAGGAATTAAATTATTTACTTATACATGAAAACAAAAACAGGTACTACACATACACGGTCATCTCACATAGGGAAAAATATATTTTGACCACTACGTCACACCTTACCAAAAATGTCTGGAAGGATCTGAAGCTAAAATAAAAAGTTTTTAGAACAAAATGTAGAAGAACATTTTTATTACCTTGGAATAGGCAGATTATTCACAAACAGTAAACAAAAAGTACTAGTCATAAATGAAAAAAAATTATTAAATTAATTATTTTAAAGCTAAGACACTCTATTCATCAAAAGACACCATTATGGAAGTAAAAAAGGACAATCCACAAAATAGGTTAGGATATTCTTGATACATAAACCTGATAATGTCTCACATCAAATCCAGAATTTAAAAAGAACTCCTACAAATCAAGGAAAAGACGACCCAACAGAAAAATGGGCAAAACCCTTGAACAGACTCTTCACAAATAAACATATGAAAAGTTTCTTAACTTCCTTACTTACCAGGGAAATGTAAATAACCTACAACAGACTACCATTCCACTTGACTAGATAAAATAAAAAGGATAAAAAGTATCAAGTCTAGACAAAGATGTGAAGCAACAAGGACTCTCACTGAGTGTAAATTGCTACAATTACTTTAGAAAACTAACTGGCAATAGATACTAAAGCTGGAGATATGTCTCCTCTGACCTGGCAAATGCACTCTCAACAGAAATGTGTGTATAAAAAGACATGCATTAGGATATTCATAACAGAGCATGTGTAAGAGCCCACACTGAAAACAACCCACATGAGCAGAATGGATAAATTTATTGTGATATGTTCATGCAATGCAATGACAATGAAAAAACTACAATCACACACAAAGATATGGCCTAATCTCACTAACATAGTTTTGAGTGAAATAAGACAGACTCAGAAAACTTTAGATTGTATCACTCCTTTTATGTAAAGAACAAAAATAGGCAAAAACTAATCTATGCTGTCAGACATCAATATGGAGATCCTTTGGGGTGGTAGTGAACAGAAGGGGGCATGAGTGTGAGGAACTTCAGGGGCCCTGGTAAGGTTCTTCTTCTGGATCTGGGTGCTAGTGAAACGTGTGTTCACTTGTGAACATTCTTTGAGCTGTATGGTTATGATATGTGCTTCTCTGTATACCTCTTAAGTATATAAGCTTCAATAAAGGTAACAGAACAAAACCAAAAATGGATATATTATGAAGTCAAATTCAAAATGGTCCTAAACAATAACCCTAAAGAAATTTCTTGCTTGCTGCAGGCCTTCTGACTTTTCCTAGCAGGGGATACTCTCTCTTCTATAAGGTTCTTTAGTGGAAAAGTCTGAAAAGTACCACTTCTGTCTGGCATGGTGGGTGAGGTTTTGAGGTGCCACATTGGGGAGTCCTCCACTGTCCAGTTAAACTTTGTGTGTGAGTGTCCTCACCCTAGATTATGACAGCCCATTCTGCTTTCATTTAAGAACGAAAAAGCAAAAGCAATAACAAAAAAACCTCTGTTAATTTAATACTCCCCGAGCATAAGAACTTTCTGTTGGGTTCCTCCCAGGTTCTCTAGACTGGCGAGTAAAGAAGGGGGTTGCAGCCCTGAACCACTAGAGGGCGCCAAAGAACCGCTTATAAAGACGAACTCTTTGGAAGGGTGTTCTCTGGGAAAGGCATTCCTCAGCCTGGATTCCTTTTCTCTGACAAAACCCCATCCATTTTGTGATTCTCTGCCTCTTTATACGCTCCAGTCTCAAATAGCCTCCAAATACGTGAGCCAAATTCAGTATAAGAGTATGCTTGGATTCTATCCCGAAAGTACCCAAATAAGATATTTATACTGGCTGCAGTGATTACTGCAGCCAAAATAAAATCCTGTGGGGGTTTGAGTCGGTCAGACTTGTGCTTAGGCTTTAGCTTGTGTGATGGGGGGCAAGGGATCTTGGTAGGGTGACCAATCTTCTCTATTTGCCTGAGGCTGCCCTGGTTTTAGCAGGGAAAGTCCTGAAGTGCAGCCTCTCAGCCCATGCAAACTGGGATGATTGGTCACCCTCAGTTTTCCTGATCTGTAAAATGGAAATAATGTCAGTATCTACCACTGGGAGAATTGAATGAGATGATGATGTGCAGAATAGGTACTGAATACAAAACTAGCTTAGTTTTGTTATTAAGTAATAATAACAGATTGGTTGCAGCTATGGCCCGAGTTCCTGTAACACCATTAAAATAGAGCCCCAACATTTTTGTCACTCTGCTCACACATCCAGGTCAATCCAAAAACATTTGAGTGCTTATTATCTATGAAGAAATTGTTAGCAGTTTAGAGGTTATGGGCACAGTTTTTTTCAAAGGATTGACACTTTTCAAGGATGTTATGATGTTTAGGGAACCAGGAGAGACTGAAAGTGTTTACAGAGAATAGGCAAAAAAGTAATCCAAGCTCACAGCTGACACCCTCAGAGGTGCTAACTTCCTCACAGCTGGAAAACAGCAGTAGTCTCCTAACTTACCTCCCCAACCCATTTCAGCCTCCTTCCAATCCAATCAACTAACTGCGCGGCAAACCTTGTTAACACACAGTTGGATCCAGTTTTCAAAAACTGGATCACTACCTTGGCCTTGGTATTCTTTACTTTTTACAATAGGGCCTCCACCAAACTTTCAAGTCTTATCTCTCGAACAAACAAGGCAACGCCCTTGCTCAAACAGGTCCTGTTTTCCTTCCTTCATGTTATCAATCGTGGTGTGCCCTAAACTGGAGTGCCCCACCTCATTCCTGCCTGCCAAACGTAAGCTCCTTAATGTGACTCTACTGGGTTTTCCAGCAGACATGAACTCTCCCTTCTCTTACTTCATTTCTACCGTCCTTACAGCATTGTTCATATTGGTGTTGTGTATGGACCCTGTTCTTGGCTGTGGTCAAGGATTGCCTATATCATTGTTTTGTATTTTCTCTAGTTCCTTGTGTGTAGTCAACAAATGTTTATTAAATTACACCCGGAATTCTAATTTTAGTATCTGTGCCCTGACTTTGCTAGTTTTTAGCTGTGTGCTATTGAGCTACTTAATTAACCTAAGTCTCCAGTTCCTCATTAAAAAATGGGGATCATAACAGCACTCATCTCAGGGTTACCAGAAAGATTAAATAAGACAATGAACTTAGTGGGCTTTAGCCTTGTGCTTGGTACAGTAGGAACTATGGATTGTCAGAGAAGGAAAAGATCCATTAGGTGGAAGGAACACTGGAGGGCTTTCCCGGGGGAAGTGGGATGTGAGCTGGGATTTGAAAAGGTAAAGATAAAAGAGAAGACATTTAAGTAGAGGGACCAACCTGAACAAAGACTTAAGAAGAAACAGGACACAGCAGGATGTGCTGAGATGGGCTGGTCAAGTCTTGGGAAATGCTTTCAGAGAGATTCTTCAGGAGGAGAGACAGGAAAAGGGCGGGTGGAATAAATCTCCCAGGAGTGTGGATTCGCAGGTTGGGAGGGTAAATCAGTCTGTAGTGGGTTGCTTAAGGCTTCTATCATTGGTTTTGCCCTTTTCAGCAATAGCGACCAATTAGAAGTGGTGGCCAGTTTGATGTGTGACAGAATTAAATCAGCATATGTTTACAGCAAGTTGCAGCAAAGGATGGAAATGGACAAAATGACAACCAGCTGTTAATTATTACCAGGGTTAAGTTAAAAATCCTATGTTTGTGTTTAAGAATTATAGAAGTACAAGAAAGAGTGAATTTGGCTTAGTATCAGTTTGTGGGGACAAAACTTTAAAGGAAAGGGGTTGGAAAGGATTGGTTATAAAGTCAGTTTGAGCCAAAGGGTCAGGGCAAAAATCACTAAATTTGCTAAGGCAATCATCTAGTGTGCTGAGGGAGCAGGGAGTCAGATGAAGGCTGAATTCTTATTGTACTCTGGTGGTCAGATCACACCTCACTATTTTAGGTCGTCACATCTTGGTTGTAAGGAACAGAAACCCAACTGGGAAGAGAATGTTTTGGCCTGAAATGCTGGACTATAATAGTGCCCCTTCCAGATCTCATTAACAGGACAGGGCACCCTCCCCCAACTGCTGTGAGTGTTGGCAGCTTAGGGTTTCCAGATGCCCAGAATTCCAGAGAATTGCCCTTGCTGAAGGGAGCAGCTTTGGGGACCTTAACTCCCTCGTGGCGCACAGCCAATGCTGATTGATGCTTGGGTACACAGAGCTGCCCACTGCCTCATGGGGGGATAACTCTGTGGGGTGGTTTATGCTCCAGAGCTCTTAGCTGTGGATTAGGCCAAGGCAAGAACAAGTTGAACCTTGCTTGGCTCTTTCTTTTTCTCTGTCTTACTCAACTTCTTTCCTTACAGGTTTTTCCTCCCTCAGCAAGTCCTATCCACTGGATCTATCTTAAAGGCTCTGTTTCCAAGGACTCTGACTTAAGAAACCAAATAGCCAGAAAACAGCTGGATCCAGATGCTCAAAGTCATCACCTTTATTGGGCTTTATCTGTATTTCAGCTCTGAGAGCTTTTTTTGTTGTTTTCACATTGGCTTTATGTATTCACGAGCAAGTGCTTTCCCGTGGTCCTCCCTGTCAACTCCAGGCGAACAGCAGAAGAGTTCAGCAGCCTCAGTGTAAAGACTACTTCTTCCTCCCAGTAGTTCCTACAAACGTTCCAGAGCTCCTTCTGATTGGACTACTTTAGGTCACATGTCTTTCCCTAAACCAATCACTCAAATGGTGGTGGTAGGGGTGGATGGAGAAGAAGGGCTATTATTGGATAAGACTGGGTCAGTGTACTCCCCCCTGGAATGTTAAAGAGTGAAGTCAGCCCCATGGCAGCCATATGGACAGAGAATGGCTGGACAGAGCCACATGGGGAAGGAAATTAGGTTCTCCTTACCAGAAGAAAAAAAATGTTTGCTGGAATGACAAAAATTATACATGTCCCCGGTAGATCTTGACAAACTGAAGGATGTCCACAGGATATCATTAGGAATAGTATGGTGTATGAAAACTATCATTTGAGGAAAAAAGAACTTAATCTCTCTTGTTTTGGGGGATAGGTAGAGAGTATGGAAAAGGGCCATAATGGTCATTTTCAAATATTTGTTATGTTGTGACAAAGTGGGATTAGACATCTGTAAAGTTTCAGGGGAGCAACATCGGGACCTAGGGTCAGAGATTTGAGAGAGGCAGATCATCCATATGAAATATAAATATATATATAACACAATGTATACATGTGTATATATACAACATACATGCACTTTAAATTGTCCAAAAACAAAGAACAGGCCTGTTTAAGAGGCAGTGGGCTTGCCATGTCTGGAAAGCTGTGAATGGGTATGTCGCTCTTTGCATGACTAATAAAATACACTGTACTTCCTTTTCACCTTGGTTTTCATGGAGGCTGTGTCTAGGTAGCCACTATGTGGAATGCCCCACCCAGTCTTGTCTGGGGGAAGTCTGTCCTATCCCAATAATTCCAACCAGCAGTGCTTTCTCTTCTGAGGCATCCCTCCATGCCCTCTTTCTATAGTCACGGCACTTGGGATATGCTGTATTACAGTCACCTCAGCATGTGCCTTCACTTCCTCCAGTTTGGTGAAAGCACCCCAGGATAGTGAGTATGCCATTGATCATAACACCTGAGTGTCTTACTCAAGAAATTGTTGCAGAATAAGTAATTTTATCAGGACTTTTGTGGAAGCATTCTTGCCTTGGGGGAAGGTGTGTGACTAAGGGGCCACAATGATCCTGCTGAACTCCAAGAGTCTGTTACCAGCATGTCGTTGTGAAGGTGAAGCTGACTTACAGATGAATAATTAGGAATACTCAGGACCACTTTTCTTTTTGCCGCTGTTGCAGGGGAAAAGGAGGCATCCTCCTCTGCCCTTCCTCTGAGAGTTACATCAATGAGCAGTCCCTGGAGACCTCTGGGAGAGAACGGGGGTGCACAGTGAGAGTTCACTCTGGAATGGAAAATGATTTCCCCTTTTACAGTCTTTATGCCTTGGCACTGCTCTCCCCCTAACCTGCCCTAACTCCCTTCCTTCTTATCTACTCGTTTCTCCTTCCAGCCTCCCCTACCAGATCATACCAACCCCAGGAAGCGTTCGGGGGAGCCCTTCCTCCTCTTTTCTACCCAGCCAAGTTGGAGTTATTTCTCCGTTTCTGGGCTCCCTCCCATTTCTGGGGGAGGTGGAGCAAAATGGCCTGTCTGCACCAAGGCGCTTACCACGGCGTACCTTGCTTTACTTGCTTCTCTCCTTTTGTCTGCTTTCTTTCTCCTTGTTGAAGTCACAGACCAGGTATATGTGTGGCCTCTGTGCCTGGTGCAGGAGACCCAGGTGCGTACACACACACACAACACACATACACCTTTCTTCGCTATATGAGTGGGTATCGCAAAGAGCTGGACATCAGCATTTTAGAATTTTAGAAATGCAAGAGTTTTGGGGAGTCATCTAGTGTTCCCCGCCCTTTTACAGATGCTCTTCCTGAAGAATACAAGCTTTTAGGTTTGTTCAGTCCCTTCTCGAAGTCCAAAGCACTTTCGCTGTTGATGATCACAACATTCTAGGCAGGTCGGGAGTGGTAGGTAGGTGTCAGTGTCCTTACTCTCTTTACCGCTGGGGAAAATGACTCAGAGAAACTAGGCAACGGGCCTCGGTGGGGCGGGGGCTGTAACGGGAATTCAGGGCTCCAGGCCAGTGCGGAATTTATTGTGCCTCCTTTTGTGAAAGGTGAAAGTGAAGTAATCGATTTATGAGCCCCAGGCGGGGGCCCTTTAGTCCCCTAAATGGACTGGGATGGGGTCGGGAGGATTAATGCAGTAAATTACCCCTTGGCAACTTGGTGAGGTCCAGCCGGGTCCACCGCCCTGGATAACCAATGGGCTGCGGCCTCTTTAAGGCGCCAGGCCCCACTCCCGGCTGGTTGCCGACCTCCTCCCACCTCCCAGCAGAGACTCCGACAGTTCCACACTTCCCTTGGCTGTGAGGTCACCTCCCAACTGCCCATTGGCTGCGCTGGGCCGTCAGTCACAGGAAGTCCCGCCGCCGTCCTCGCTTTCCTATTATCCCTCCCTTCTCCGTTCTCCCTTTAGTCCGCGGCCCCGGCCTCCACAAGGCCTCCGATTGGCCAGCGCCGCCATCACTCCTCCAGCGGGTGGTGTGGGGAGTGAGAGGCGGGTGTGGTGGGAGGGCCCGTAGCTTCCGTGGCTGAGAGGAGCCGGCGGCAGCAGTGTCTGTGGTGCCCTCGGCGGCGGCGCGAGCGACCGTGCCATCCTTCCCCACCCCCTCGGCTCCACTCGCCCCACGCCCTCCGCTCGCACCGACTTCTCCCCAGCTCCGCGCGCCCTGGCTGGACGTTGAGTCTCGAGAGGAGACGCGCGCGGCGAGAGCTGGAGCGAGGACCGCCGCGGAACCCCGGCCGGGCAGAGAGCTAGGCGGTGAGTGAGAGTCCAGGCAGGGCCCCCTCCCCCACCGCGGCCCCGCCCCGAGCATCCTTTCTCCTCGCGACCCTGCAGCGCACCTCCGGGGGTCCCGCCGGGCGGGCCTCGCGGCCAGGCCCCCTCCGGGCCGGGGTCGCCGAGCCGAGCCGGGGCGGGTGGCACCGGGCACGGCCAGGCACCTGTGAGCCTCCTGGCGGGGCCACGCTGGTGGGAGGCACGGAGGTTCCCGCCCTCGCAGCGCCCCGGGCGTGTTTTGATTCCAGGGACCGGGTGTCGGGCGCTTTCCCCGGGGTCTTGTGCAAAGCCTCGTGTGCAATCCCAGGATTCCCAGGCAAAGGAGGCTCACCTGAACTTGTTGATGCCTGTGTGGCAACCTGAATGCCGCCAGGTGTAAGGGTTTTGGCAGCTATGAAACTTGATGGCCAAGACTTTACCCTCTAAGAAGGTGTCTCTATCGGGACGCGTGTTTTACATTCCTTATCGTGGCCGGTGCCATATGAAAGCATTGGTAACTCGTAGTGGATAGGGCTTGAGTTTTCCAGTCAGATTCTCAAACCTGCCAATTACTAGTTGTAAATACTGGGCCTCAGTTTCATCATCAGGCAAATGGGGTAGTTGTAAGTTAAGAACGACTGGTACACCAGTTTGTATTTAAGCACCAGCCCAGCTTGGCTTTGTAAGGATTTCTCTGTGTTTTCTCACTATTATGTAGCACAACTAAAGGGCATTTGGTTGCTTACCAGCAATAATTGACTGCTTGCCAGCCTGTACTTGGCATGAAGTGTGTGTATACAGGAATGTGAAATACGTCACTTAAATGTAACAATGATATTACACCTAGCTTCATGTGTTTTTACATACTTTAAATCCATCAGATGTCTGAAATGTCCCCAGGTTGCCAGTTTTTTGAGATCTTTCAGTCTTTTCTATCTGAAGCCAAAGCCTATAGCATATATATTTTTTTCATAAGAAGTTAAGTGTATACATTTTACTTTGGAAGACATCCCCCAAAACTCCAAAGTTCACTAACACAGTTTTACTTTTGAAAAGCAGCCACCTCCCTGGATGAGGTGGTACAGCCAGCTGGCCCGTAGCCCCATGACTGCAGGGTGGGGAACCTTTGGCTGCAAGTTATTAAACCAAATTTTGCTTAATGTTGTTTGCATTTTTCATAGTGAATCAAAGGTCTTTATGATACTCAGTTTCTTAATGAAGTGACTTAGAAAGAAGTAAATCATTACTGCTTTTTTTCAAAAACACATGCAAAGAAAAATAGTTCTAGCATTGCTTCAGTTTTTTGCCAGTAACTGTTAAGAAGAGCCCCTGTTTAAAAAGGCTTCCAAAACTTATATCCATTAGGGTAAATATTTTATTTAGAGTAAAATCATGAGATGGAAGGGGAATATGTATCCTATAATCGAAAGTATTTATTATAGACCTTCCACATCCTTAATACTCCGCCAAATGCTATGAGGAAGAGATTCAAAGAATACAAACCAATATAATAATGTATATCAACTTTATTCCCATTAAAAAAAAAGTGTAAAACAGCATCTCAGCCTGTAAAGGGCAAAACCATAAAGTTTGGGTCACCAATTATGGGTATTACTGAAGTAATGACTGCATTCATTCATTCAGCAAACTTGTTGCATGCCTTTAATGTGCCAGGTGTTTTTCTAAAAGCTTCATTTATCAAAATAAGGGAGACTGTCCTTGCTCAGGAGGAGCTCACAGTCTAGTGTGAGAGACAGAAAGTGACAGTTCTTGTAACACACTGAAATAAACTCCAAATACAAGCTCAGAGCTGTATGGGAGAGTCAAAAGGGAGCTTTTTCTTTGGACCTCAAAGGGAAGATGGCATTTGAGCTGAATTTTAACTTACTAGATGAAGGGGAGGAAGATCACTCAAAACAGAAGTAATTGAGGTTGGAAAGATTTCCTGACAAATCTTCCCACAGGTATAAGCCCTAGGGAAGAGAAAAGAAACTGAAATTCCTTGATGCCCACTATGTAACAGGAAGTAAGCTAGCCGTTTAATGTATTGCTTAATCTTCACAACAACCCTGTGAGTTAGATTTTACCTCCACTTTAGGAATAGGGAAACTGAGGCTCAGGGCAGTTAAATAATTTGTCTTAAGGTTACACAGTTAGTGATGAGCCAGGACTTTAATCTGACTTAAAAGTGTAGTATGCTCTTTTCCTTTCAACACTCTGCTTTGTAGAAATAAATATAAATGAGCTGAGAAAGTTCCACCTACATGTCATTTTCCTGTATCTATTACAAATCACTTTCCATGGAATGAATGTTCAGATTTGATGTAGAGTTAACTAAAGCTTGTCTGATAAAGGTTATTTTTATCAAATGATACTCTACACTTATAAATGTGACATTTGTTAAAAGGTGGGGCCCATGGATATATTCAGTAAAAATGGAGGACATTGATAGATACAGATTCCATATGGGGCACTTTACAAAGTGATTTAATAGGTATGGACTTTTCTTGAGAATGCAGCTTGAATATTTAAGTGTACAAAGAAAAGGACATGCAAGCATATATAACCAATTAAATATACAATGAAAAGGGTAAAATAGTTTTGAATAATTAGTTTTTACAAAAGGGGAATTAGAATTTTGAAGTCATATTAACAAAGATTGCTGCGTTATATTTAGAGAGGTGACTATGCCAAGAGTGTATACTAGACTATAACTTCCACAAAGGCAAGAGTAATTGTGTCTTTTATTCCCAGCTTCTAGAGCAACTCTTGGAACATTGTAGATGCTCAGTAAATATTTGTTGAATAAAAGATGAACATGAACAAACATATTTACAATGAGTAGTGTGTTTTAAATGCTATGGTTGATAGAATTGATTGACAAGAATATTTTCATCTGAGAAAAAAAGTTTGGTCAGGAGGTTGTATTTTAGAAGGCCTTCGAAAGAGAAAAGGGAGAACATGAATAAGTTGAATATGAAGTGGTATAGGTGTAGAAAGTGATTTATAAATGAATATATTTTGGAAGAAAAGGAACACTGAACACAGAGAATGGCCCATTGACACAATTCAGCAAATAGAGGCACTGTTTATTTCTAAGGCCTTAATGGAATTGTGAGAATCAAGGAAACTGTCGCTGTTCTTAAAGAACTTATAGTTTCATAGAGTAGGTGTGTTAGCTATCTATTGTTGTGTAACAGATTACCCCAAAAGTTAATGTTTAAGGCAACAATAAACATTTATTGTCTCTCACCATTTCTGTGAGTCAGGAATTTGGGAGCAGCTTGGCTGAATGGTTCAGGCTTAGATGGTGGTAATATGTCTTCTGGGGTTGCAGTCATCTGAACTTGGCAGATGCTCTTGCGAGGTGGCTGGCAAATTGGTGCAGACTGTTGGTGGGAGGTCTCAGTTCTTCTCCATGTGGGCCTCCTCATACAGCTACTCGAATGTCCTCATGGCATGGCAGCTGGCTTCCCCAGAACAATTAGACCAAGAGACCAGGTTGCATTGTCTTTTATGACCTAGCTTCAGAAGTCACATACCATCATTTCTTCCGTATTCTGTTGGTCACCTAGTGGGAAGGGAGTATACAAGGATGTGAATACCAGGGGTTGAGGATCATTAGGGGCCATTGTGGAGGCTGGCTGCTACAGTGGGTAGCGTAGAAAAAAAAGTTTTGGAAGAAGGTACAGAGAGTGCTGGGGGAGGCAAGGGAAGGATTCAGAAGACGGAAAGATTACCTTTAGGAAGATGAGGGAATTGGGAACAACTTAATTTTTTAACAGATATTCACAGGTATTTATTGAGTGCTTTCTGTGTGCCTTTCCACCTTGTAGGCTAATATGTGGAAGTAGACACTGAATTAGGGCCTTATGAAATGTTTTATGTAGTCTAGGCCAGCATTGGAGCCAAGGACAAATATTTGATCTCTGTGTGTAAGGTGAAGATGGAGTAATTTTTCTGATACTGAAGAGAATAGTAACTTACCAGAGTGATAGATAAGCAGCTAGAGTATAAGTAAACTGTATAACTACTAGAGCTAAATTTCCTGGATTCGGATCCTAGCTCTATCACTTGGTAGCTGTGTGACCTTGGGTGTGTGACTATGATATTCTTGCTACTTCTTAGTGATTCGCTAACTTGAACATGGGCATAATAATGGTTTCTATTTTATTTTGCTGTTTTGAGGATTAAATAAGTTAAAAATACGTGATGTCCTTGGGACAGCTTTGCATGCATCATCGTATCATTACTGTTAATAATTTTTGGCAGTAGCATATAACTGACCATTGGTGAATGAGGTTGGAGTTGGAGATGAGTGAATATAGAATGATGTATTTACAAGGAGGCATTTAAATGTCGATCATTGCTGCATCAGCATGTTTTTCCAGATCAAATACCTATGTCCAGATCATTTTTATTTTGCAGAGTAGAGCAAACCAGTGATTTTATTTAGCTAAACTCTGCAGTTAAAACAAGACCTCAAGAGGTGCACAGTTGCCCCTTAGGGGTATCTCGTACTCTTTTGTCCCACTTTAAATGACTGAGTCCTCTATCTGCAGAATGGGTTTTACCCAGAAGCAGCAGTTAAGGTGAGCATGCTTTAGAAGAGCTTAGAGGTGGAACTGGACCCATAATAAAAATACCTAGAATGAGAACATTTGTGACTGAGTCACAAAGGAATCTGCAGAAATTCTTTAAAATACTAACAGTATCACTTCTGTGATGAGGGAAGATCATTGAACTCCATGCCACTGCAGGTGTGAAAGCAGAAATTGGGTGATCTGCTAGGGTGCCTTGGGTGGAGCTAATTGATTAAGTTGCTTTCAAGTCTGCGGTTCAGTGACTCAAGTCCAATTCTCATTGTTAGTTGAACAGAGGCACCAAGAAATTAAATGGTTTGAGGTTCTGCAACAGCCTAGTTGCTGAGCTTGGGCCATTCTTCATCCTGTATTTAAGGCCAGCTTGCATAGCGGTGATAGAGGATCTGCAGAATCCTTGGAAGCCTGAGTGTTGTGAAAATTTGTTTTTCTTTCTTCAGATGCTGTGCTTTAACTTTTGTGGTGTATCTGATTTGCTTCCCCAGTCACTCTTGTTCGTATGCATTTAGAAACTATTCCCTATATAAATGAGCGCTGGTAGCAAGGAATTGGAAAGCTTATTTTGAAATGTGGAGTGCAGCCTCTTATTGCTACTGAATTTGAAAATAGGTGGGCTACTTAGAGGTCTTTGACCTCTGAAATTGTGAGAATTATGGGTGACTGGTTTCTTGAAATATCTTTGTTCTGGTGTCAAAATTTGAAGTATATGGATATAATCTGAAAAATACTGTAAACTCCCTAGTATGAGAGAGTAAAATAATTAGTGAGGTAACATGTCAAGTTTAAGGGCATGAGGAAAGCTAGGTACTGACAGTTGTCAGCTTTGTAACCATAAGCTGACTATTTAATCTTCTTGTGACTAGTTTTCTCATCTGTAAAATGGAATTAAATAATTCTTACAGCATGAGGTTGCTATAAGGATTATGGAGAAACCTGAAGGGAAGTAGCAGCAGCATAGTCATTGTGCCACATCAGTCCTCACATGAGCTCTCTGAAATAATTAGTAGCACTATTTTGCAGATGGGGAAAGCGAATCATGGAGATAGGAACTGATTTAGGAAGGTCGCAGTCAGAATTTGAACCCAGGTCTGTCTTTGAATTAGAAGATGCTGACTCCCAACAATAATGTGTATGAAGTGCCTAACTTTGCCTCCAGGAAATGTCTGTTCCTGTTCACTTCCTTTTTTGTTAGTTAGTGAAAATGTCAGGATAGTGGGAATTCTTTATGGTGGTGGTATAGTTCTCAGAATATTCTTTGCAAGATTCCTTATATGTATCTTGTTGTCATTCCTGATATGGAAAGCTGTGATACTGATTTCATATCCTAAATTGCTCAGTAAATACTAAATAAGGGCATACTATAGTGTCCAAATTAAAAAACTTTTTTCGTCAGTATTTCAGTATATTTGTAACTATAAATGGTGTTAGTGATGCCAGAGTCTCTTAATTGTGGTTAATTTGGGCATATTTTCACTATCACAAAATTTATGGGAACTTGGAAAGTTGTCCTCATACTTGAGGACATATGTTGTAGTTTGGTATGAGAGTGGTATTCTCATGGTTGTGAAACTGACTTTGTTGTCGAGTTTGTATTGTGTTATATGATGGATTATATTTAAAGTAGTTTTAAAAAATTGCCTTATATATGTTGTCTTGCTTTTCCTTTAAGAGTTAGAGATGGGGAAACAATTTAAAAATGAAAAGTAAAGGCCATTTTCTTTTTTATCCTTGATACAAAAAGTGATATTCACTTTTTATGAAAAATCAACTTGAACTATAACTTCCATTCAGGAGCCTTTTATGCTTTAATTCTAAGATTCCAGGTTAATGTCCTGACAAGTTTGTGGCCTTAGAGGCAAAGATGTAGTATTTTAAGTTGGAGTTTATAGACTTATTAAGTTCTACATTATCTTGTTGATATTTCCTTTTTGTTCAGTTTTTTGTTTTTGTTTTGCAAGGGTGGAGGACTCCTGGAATGGGAATAGGGAACCAAGGATATCATGAGATCATAGACGAGTGATTTGATTTGAAATTAAATAAATTTAAGGATTTTCTTAACTCAGTATAAGTTCATAGGATGGTATGGTTCATTTGTGTGATATCTTTCATGAATCTTTGTATACATTGAGTCAAATGGTTATTATTTAGTCACTTTTCTATATCAGTAACTGTATTATGATTGACCTTTTCCTTTTTGACTTTTGTTTGAAAGCTGATTCTGAAGGTAAAAGGCAGACACAATTTGTATGAAAACTGGGCATGATCTGTACAGTTTGCACACACTATTCATGACATTTTATTTTCAACATGTTTAATAACCTGTTGGGTGCCTAAATAAAACTGAGTTAATTATAGTGTAACCTTTTGTTCTATTTGGAGAGTGTAAAGGGATTTTTGAATACCTTCCAAAATTCACCTTTATCAAGTGAGCTTGGAAAGCTCTTTTTGGACAGGGATCCTCAAAACTTACCTGCATGATCCTACCTACCTCTCTGGCCACTTCTTTGTTTTGTTTTGAAAAAGCATAATAGATTTCCTTATTCTTTGGAGATAGCAGTGATGAATTTTAGAGTTGAATGCACCTGTTTTTCTGTCCTGGCTCTCCTGCTCACTGACAGTGACCCTGGGTAAGGGAATTAATCTTTCTGAATCTCTATTTCCTCATAGGACAGTCCTGAGAGTTAAATAAAGTTACGTGTAAAGCATTTAACACATAATAGGCATTCTATGCATGTTAATTTTCAATTTTCATAACACCCAGAAATGTTCTTTTGTAGCACTAGCTACAATTACAGCTAAATAATTGTGTAGTATTGGTTTTTCTTATAAGCTTTGTGAGGCCAGAGACCCTGTATATCTTTTCACTGACGTATTTCCAGCATCCAACATAGTGCTTGGCATAGCATATAACACATGGTCAACAAACGTTTGTTGAGTGAACCAAAGTAACCCACTCTCTTTCCTTACCCTGTCTTCCCTTGTGTTAAGGGATGTGTCCTGAACTTATTTCTTTTAACATACTTGAGAATTAACCAACTTTTTATTTGAAATTTAGCCGATTAAAGATTGGAGCTAAGTAAAGGGGAGAGCAAATGAATAATAACCAGCAATAGAGCAGAACAGTATTCAAAGTAAATTGTAGTGCTATAAAATCATAGTACTCTAGACTTTCTAACCCTTTGTAGTCTAATGTGCAGCCCCAAGTTCTACCGAGACAGTTTTCAGTGAGGCCACCACTGACTTGCATGTTGTTGAGCCAGTGAGTTGTTCTTGGCTTAGTAAAATGGTAACCCTTCTGGTTATTCAGGCAGTATTCTTTCTCCCTTCATATCCAGTCCATCAGCAAATACTGTTAGCTCTGTCTTCTAAATATATCCAATAATTCGATCTATTCTCACCAATTCTACCATAATCATTTTGTCGAAGCTGTCTGTGCTAGTTTAGTTTCCTTTTGCTCCTGTAACAAATTACCACAAACTTGGTAGCTGAAAACAACTCGTATTTTACTCTCTTACAGTTCTGAAGGCCACATGTCTAAGTCAGTTTCACTGGGCTGAAATCAGGGTGTCAGCAGCAGAGCTGCACTCCTGAGGACTTAAGGGGAGAGTCTCTTCCTGCTCCTGGTGACTGCTAGCATTTCTTGGTTTGTGGCAGTATTACTTCACTCTTAAGGCCAGCATCTTCAAATCTCTTTGCACATCTCCTTCTCATCTGGGTTTGTCATATGTCTTTTTTCCTTGCTTTATAAAGATGTGTGATTGCATTTACAGCTCACCCAGATAATCCAGGATTATCTCCCCACTCAGGACACTTAACTTAATCATGTTCTCAAAGATCCCCCTCTTGCCTTTTTTTTGCCATATAAGGTAACATTCATAGGTTTCAGGGATTAGGATGTGGAGGGTATGGATATCTTTTAAGATGCCATTTTTCAGTCTACTACAGTCTGCCCTTTGACCCCCCCAAAATTCACATCTGTCTCACATGCAAAATACATTCTTTCCATTCCCACATTCCCAAAAGTCTTAGCCTATTGCAGCATCAACTCAAGCCCAAGATCTCATCTAAATATCTTGTGCTCAAAAATCCAAAATCTCATCATATAAATCAGGTTTAGGTATGAGATCATACCCATATGACCCATCCTGGGGCAAAATTCCTTTCCATTTGTGGACCTTTGAAACTAAAAAACAAGTTATATGTTCCCCCAATGCAGTGGTGGGACAGGTAAAACATTTCTGTTCCTAAAAGAAGAAAACACAGGAATGTGTGTCACTGGTCCTAAGTAATTTCAAAATTGAGTATAGAAAATATCTTTAGGTTTCAAAGCCTGGGAATAATCCTCTGGCTTGAGACTGCCCACTGGACCTGTGGCTGTGGCTTCAGTCCCCATGGCTCTGGCTTCTGGGCCTAAAACTCAGCTCTTGGAATTATTACCCTTACTGTTTGCAGTATTACCCAGTTTCTTGCCTGTGGAATTTTGGTAGTCCAATAGCCTTTATTTCTTTCTCTCACTGTTCCTTTCAGGCCAAGTTGGCAGTATTTCTGCTGATACAACATTCTTGGAAACCTTGCAGGTCTCCTGTGTATGTTACAGGGATTCTTGTCATTAGAAAAGAGGGTTTCCATAGATATTATGTGGGTAATCTCTTGTCTATTCCTAGCTTCCGTTTAGATGGTTGGTTGAGGAGATCCCTAAGTTATATGTGTAATCTCTTTGCTAGTAAAAGGTTTTCCACCATACTCTTGGCTTTCTCCCTATAGCAGTGTTTCCTTAATAATGCATCTCCTTACCTTAGCCCCTTTAAAAAAAATCTATATAAGCTGAGAATTTCCCACATCATCAAGTACTGGTTTCTTTTGTTTAACATTTTGTGCATTATCTTTCCTCTTGCATTTTACTGTATGCAGCAGGAAGAAAACAGGCTGCACTGTCAACATGTTGCTGGGAAATTGCCTAGCTAAAGATCCAAGTTCATCACTTAATAATTTCTGCTTTTCACACAACGGTAGGGCACAATTCAGCTAAGTTTTTTTTTTTTGCCCTCATATAAAAAGGATACTTTCCTCCAGTTTGCAATAATGTTTTATTTCCTTGAATCCCTACCAGAAGCACCTTTAATGTTCATATTTTTACCAGCATTCTATTTTTTTAAGTATCACTGATATACAATCTTAAAAATTTTTTTTTAATTTTCTTAATTTTTTAATTAAGGTTTTATTGATATACACTCTTATGAAGGTTTCACATGAAAAAACAATGTATTTACTAGATTTACCCATATTATAAAGTCTCCACCCATACCCCAATGCAGTCACTGTCTTTGGGTGTAGTAAGATGCCACAGATTCACTATTTGCCCTCTCTGTGCTACACCGTTTTCCACGTGATCCCCCACACCATGTGTACTAAACAAAATACCCCTCAATTCCTTTTTCCATGCTTTCCCACCTGCCCTCCCACACCCCTCCTCTTTCGTAACCACTAGTTCCTTCTTGGAGTCTCTGAGTCTGAGGCTATTGTGATCCTTCAGTTTTGTTTCGTTGTTATACTCCACAAAGGAGGGAAATCCTTTGGCACTTGTCTTTTTCTGCCTGGCTTATTTCACTGAGCATAATATCCTCCAGCTCCATCCATGTTGTTGCAAATGGTAGGATTTGTTTCTTTCTTATGGCTGAATAGTATTCCATTGTGTATATGTACCACATGTTCTTTATCCATTCACCTACTGATGGACACTTAGGTTGCTTCCATATCTTGGCTATTGTTAAAAGTGCTGCAATAAACATAGGGGTGCATATGTCTTTTTGAATCTGAGAAGTTGCATTCTTTGGGTAAATTCCTTGGAGTGGGATTCCCGGGTCAAATGGTATTTCTATTTTGAGTTTTTTGAGGAACCTCCATACTGCTTTCCACAATGGTTGAACTAGCTTACATTCCCACCAGCAGTGTAGGAGGGTTCCCCTTTCTCTGCATCCTCGCCAGCATTTGTTGTTCTTAGTCCTTTGGATGCTGGCCATCCTTACTGGTGTGAGGTGATATCTCATTGTGGTTTTAATTTGCATTTCCCTGATGATAAATGATGTGGAGCATCTTTTCATGTGTTGTCAGCCATCTGAATTTCTTCTTTGGAGAATTGTCTCTTCATATCCTCTGCCCATTTTTTAATTGGGTTATTTGCTTTTTGGGTGTTGAGGCATGTAAGTTCTTTATATATTTTAGATGTCAACTCCTTGTTGGATATGTCATTTACAAATATATTCTCCCAAACTGTAGGATGCCTTTTTGTTCTATTGATGGTGTCCTTTGCCATACAGAAACTTTTAGTTTGATGTAGTCCCATGAGTTCATTTTTGCTTCTGTTTCCCTTGCCTGGGGAGATATGTTCATGAAGAAGTTGCTCATGTTTATGTCCAAGAGATTTTTGCCTATATTTTTTTCTAAGAGTTTTATGGTTTCATGACTTACATTCAGGTCCTTGATCCATTTTGAGTTTACTTTTGTGTATGGGGTTAAACAATAATCCAGTTTCATTCTCTTGCATGTAGCTGTCCAGTTTTGCCAACACCAGCTGTTGAAGTGGCTGTCATTTCCCCATTGTATGTCCATGGCTCCTTTATCATATATTAATTGACCATATATGGTTGGGTTTATATCTGGGCTCTCTAGTCTGTTCCATTGGTCTGTGGGTCTGTTCTTATGCCAGTACCAAATTGTCTTGATTACTGTGGCCTTGTAGTAGAGCTTGAAGTTGGGGAGCATAATACCCCCAGCTTTATTCTTCCTTCTCAGGATTGCTTTGGCTATTTGGGGTCTTTTGTGGTTCCATATGAATTTTAGAACGATTTTCTCTAGTTCATTGAAGAATGCTTTTGGTATTTTGATAGGGATTGCATTGAATCTGTAGATTGCTTTAGGCAGGATGGCCATTTTGACAATATTAACTCTTCCTATCCATGAGCACGGGATGTGTTTCCATTTATTGGTATCTTTTTTAATTTCTCTCATGAGTGTCTTGTAGTTTTCAGAGTATAGGTCTTTTACTTACTTGGTTAGGTTTATTCCTAGGTATTTTATTCTTTTTGATGCAGCTGTGAATGGAATTGTTTTCCTGATTTCTCTCTCTGCTATTTCATTGTTAGTGTATAGGAATGCCACAGATTTCTGCATATTAATTTTGTATCCCGCAACTTTACTGAATGCAGATATTAGATCTAGTAGTTTTGGAGTGGATTCTTTAGGGTTTTTTATGTACAGTATCATGTCATCTGCAAACAGGGGCAGTTTAACTTCTTCCTTGCCAATCTGGATGCCTTTTATTTCTTTGTGTTGTCTGATTGCCATGGCTAGGACCTCCAGTACTATGTTGTATAAAAGTGGGGAGAGTGGGCATCTTTGTCTTGTTCCCGATCTTAAAGGAAAAGCTTTCAGCTTCTTGCTGTTAAGTATAATGTTGGCTGTGGTTTTGTCATATATGATGGCCTTTATTATGTTGAGGTACTTGCCCTCTATACCCATTTTGTTGAGTTTTTATCATGAATGGATGTTGAATTTTGTCAAATGCTTTTTCCGCATCTATGGAGATGATGATGTGGTTTTAGTCCTTCTTTTTGTTGATGTGGTGGATGATGTTGATAGATTTTCGAATGTTGTACCATTCTTGCATCCCTGGAATAAATCCTATTTGATCATGATGGATCATCCTATTGATGTATATTTGAATTCGGTTTGCTAATATTTTGTAGGGTATTTTTGCATCTATGTTCATCAGGGATATTGGTCTGTAATTTTCTTTTCTTGTGGTGTCTTTGCCTGGTTTTGGTATTAGAGTGATTCTGGCTTCATAGAATGAGTTTGGAAGTATTCCCTCTTCTTCTACTCTTTGGAAAACTTTAAGGAGGATGGGTATTAGGTCTTCACTAAATGTTTGATAAAATTCAGTGGTGAAGCCATCTGGTCCAGGTGTTTTCTTCTTAGGTAGGTTTTTTTAAAAATAGTTTATTTAGGTATCATTAATCTACAATTACATGTGCAATATTGTGATTAAACTACCCCCTTCATCAAGCCCCCCCACCAACCCCATTACAGTCACTGTCTATCAGCATAGTGAGATGCTATAGAGTCACTACTTGCTTAGGTAGGTTTTTGATTACCAGTTCAATTTTGTTGCTGGTAATTGCTCCGTTCCGATTTTCTGTTTCTTCCTGGGTCAGCCTTGGAAGGTTCTATTTTTCTAGAAAGTTGCTATCCCTTTTTCTCTCTTTTCTTCTTCTGGTACCCCTATAATGCGAATATTGGTCCGTTTGGATTGGTCACACAATCCAATATTCTTTCATTCTTAGAGATTCTTTTTTCTCTCTGTGCCTCAGTTTCTTTATATTCCTCTTCTCTAGTTTCTATTTCATTTATCGTCTCCTCCACCATGTCCAATCTGCTTTTAATACCATCCATTGTGCTCTTCAACGATTGGATCTCTGACCAGAATTCATTCCTGAGTTCTTGAATATCTTTCCGTACCTCCATGAGCATGTTAATAATTTTTATTTTGAGCTCCCTTTCAGGAAGAGTCATGAGGTCAATGTCATTTAAATCTTTCTCAGGAGTGGTATTAATAATTTTACTCTGAACCAGATTCCTTTGGTGTTTCATATTTGTATATGGTGCCCTCTAGTGCCCAGAAGCTCTACTCCCTGTAGCTTCTCAGCCCCTGAAGCAATGTCAGGAGTCACAAGGGAGTGGTATTGGTGCCTGGGGGGAGGAAAGAGCTGTTTCCTGCTTCCTGGCTGCTCTGCCTGACTCCACTGCCTGAACCAGTGGGCTGAGCACACAGGTATAAGCCTCTATGCTTTGCGTTTGTAGTTGCTGTAGACAGATCTTCCCTCCGGCTGGCCTAATGCCAGGGTAGGGTTTGCTGGTTTGCGAGCCAGGTGGGGCTGGCCAGGAGAAAGGCACAGTAGGCTGTGTATCCTTGAGGGGGTCCTTGGAGCTGTGTAGCCAGCTAGGGAGCTGGAGCACCTGAAGATCATCTAATGAGGAAGATTTCTTTTTCTTCCTTAAATATGAGAGTCTGTATGGCAAAGCTCCCAACCTGCTGGCCAGAGTGCACCCGGACAATTTTGTCCACCTGTCCTCTTTCCTGAACAGTAATAAGCTCTGTGCAATCCTTGCCCCTTCAGCAGCCCTCTTGCTAAGGGCTTCCTTGTTAGGAAGTCTCTCAGATTGCCCACCTTTCTTTTGTCCCAGAGCAGCCGGATATGGATCCCTGCTTTCCACAAGCAGCTGGACTCTCACTCTCTCCAGGAATTCTGTCTCTCTTTGCTTTCCAACCCTGTAATCATGAGAGTATCATGCAAGCACCATGAATTGTAGGTTTGTGCTCCTAGAGAAGATCTCTGGAGTTAGTATTCAGCAGTCCCAGACCTCCACTCCCTCTGTGATGGGTTTCTCTTCCTCCCGCTGGTGAGCTGGGGGCGGGGGAAGGGGTTGGGTCCTGCCTTTGGTACGTTAACCTGTTCTGTGAGGTCTGCTCTTTTTCCCAGGTGTATGCAGTCTGGCGCAGTCCTCTTTCCTGTTGCTCTTTCAGGATTAGTTGTATTAATTATATTTTCTTAGTATATGCGTTTTTAGGAGGAAGCTTGTGTCTCACCTCTCACACTGCCGTCTTTAATCCCCCTATTGATATACAATCTTATGTTGGTTTCAAATATACAACACAGTGGTTCTACAGTTATCCATATTATTAAATCTTTACCCCCTCTAGTGCAGTTACTATCTCTCAACATAAGATGGCACAGAATCATTGACTGTATTCTCCATAGTGTACTACCATCCCTGTGACCAATTTATATTGTGATTGTGAATTATTGTGTGTTTCTATCCCCTTCACTGCCTCCTCACCTGTCCCATCCCCTCCCCCTTGGTAACCACTAGTCCCTTCTCACTGTCTGTGAGTCTACTGCTATTTTGTTCCATTTTACCATCATTCTCTTTATAATGGCAAATGTTTTCTCTAAAACAATATGGGCTTGGAGGGTGGGCAGAATAGGTGAAAGGGATAAGGAGGTACAGTTTTCTAATTATAAAATAAAAATCATGGGGTTAAAAGTATAGTATCAGGAATATAGTCAATAATGTGATATCTTTGTATAATGACAGAT
>JAVSCE010018652.1:0-20729 GCA_032199065.1 Smutsia gigantea | reverse complement strand
AAATGATTTCATTCACATGTGGAGTATAAGAACAAAAGAAAAATACTGAAGGAGGAAAACAGCAGCAGACTCACAGAACCCAAGAATGGACTAATAGTTACCAAAGGGAAAGGGACTGGGGAAAAAGGGCGGGAAGGGAGGGATAAGAGGGAAAAAGGGGCATTACGATTAGCAGATGTAATGTTGGGGGGGCACGGGGAGGGCAGTACAACTCAGAGAAGACAAGTAGTGATTCTATAGCATCTCACTACGCTGATGGACAGTGACTGTAATGGGGTTGGTGGGGGGGACCTGATGAAGGGGTAGTTTAATAATCGTAATATTGCACATGTAATTGTAGATTAATGATAATAAAATAAATTATATTAAAAAAAAACAAAGTGTAGTATATTTGCTATACAGTTTTCAGGAAACTTCTTTTAGTGACCATTTTTCAGGTATCAAGGAAGCACCCAAAACCTGTCCAGGGAGCACATAAATACTGAATCCATCGATTTTTTTGGTTTCAGCTCATTAGGTCTGCATAGAACAGAGACCAGGATAGTGGTCCATGTTGCTTCTAGGGGAATATCTTGATTATAACCTCAAGCATT
The DNA here is from genome assembly GCA_032199065.1 of Smutsia gigantea. Taxonomy (NCBI): domain Eukaryota; kingdom Metazoa; phylum Chordata; class Mammalia; order Pholidota; family Manidae; genus Smutsia; species Smutsia gigantea. Next base: position 20,136 of record JAVSCE010018652.1, on the reverse strand, counting down.
TCATATATTCAGCAGTAAGTTTCCTTGGTGGGATAAATGTGCTGGTTGAGCAATCAGTCCACCTGTTGGGTCTATTGCATCGCAGCTGGTGTCTGTATTAGTGGAACTGTAATTAGTTACACAGTTACCACCAATGTTAACTGGAGAGAATTCAAAGGCAGACTGAGAGGTAAGGAATAAAAACTATGCAAAAGTTGTGTGGATACCACAAAATCCAGCCAACACTCAGGTTCCTTCAGATTTGGATACTCCTTGGTTCACTCCTCTTCTCACATCTTATTCTGTGATTTGGGGCTCATGTATCATTCCATAACTTGTTTGTATATTGGGCAGCTTAACTTAAAAGTAAGAGGCAGTTGAATATCTCAACCTAACTGAATCTGGGAAACAAGATTTCTGGTTTCTCTTGAAAAATCAGAAATTCTGACAAAACCTGCATGACGACATTGGCTTGAGATGAACAGCATCTACCCCTTTAAATCAGACACTAACTCTGCTGATTACCACTGTCATCACATTTCTCCAGTATCTTATAATTCATTATATTAGGTAACCGGTCTGTTTCATATAGCTTAATATAAGAGTATGAGTCTGTGTCTCAATCCTCTGTGGTCTTCACAAAAGTCATTGTAAGAATCTCTTCAGTTAGACATAAGAAAAGACCATGGTTGACAATTCTAAGGCAGAATCTAGTCCTCATAGTAGAGAGAGGAGGAAATATTGTCCCTTACCAAAGGTTACTTGAATGTGGTCTCTGGCCATCTGGGAGGATTACACTTGAACTGGTAGGTACACAGTGTACCTTGATTTGAGCTCTGGACTTGTATCCACATGACTTTTGCATAGTTTTTATCCCTTACCTCCCAGTGTGTCATTTGAATTCTCTCTAGTTAACATTGGTGGTTACTGTGTAACTAATTAGTAACACTGTATCTATAGCACTGGATGAACAATAATAGTGACTCTGAGATCTTTTTAAAAAGTTATAGCTTGGAGCACCTCAGAGGTTGAACTGATTTCTTGGGCAAATTACATGAAGGGATTCCAAGAACACTTGCTCCTGGAGAAGTTTTATTTCTTCCAGATCATCTGGAACTGAAACAAAGTGAAACTAGCAATTTTATCCAGGTTTCAGCAGAGTCTGATTGCTGTGTTTAGCTATAAACCAGAACAATGCAGTATACACAACTCTTTATAACCTATTTATCCACTGGTTCAAGCCATCTGTTTGATATTATGTGTCCAGATTTTGAGAGGCAATAAAATCCAAGCAAAACGGAGGAAACTAATTCGTCTTAAGAAAATGACCTTTTTACCAAATTGCTGCAGAGTTATATCCAGTTATGTGCAAATTATGTTTCTTGTCCATAGTGGGCATACATTTATTATTTGCTGTCCTTTGTAGAGAATAGAGACTGGCATTGTCTGGGGCAGCCCTGAGCAATGAGCCTTTTAGATATCATTAGCAGCTTCTTGGCCCTTCAAAATTGATCTTTAAGGAGAGTTGGCCTCTTTTGACATAAGAAAATCATTGATTGGAGTCCAGCTGTGGAAAGTAAAATTATTATGTTTTGATTTAATGAAGATCCTCATTATTCTCCAGAGATTTTCTCTGCTCTTTTTGGAAATAAGACATTCCCTCCTATCATGACGAATTATCATATCCAGCACAGGCGAGATCCCTAACTTAACACCACCTGGCAATCCAGGGGTAAACCCTGTCTCTCTGGCTTTTTACTGAACAGAGGAAAGCGAAGCTCTATCTCTTTGGGTTTCCAAATAAATTCAGAGTAGAGAGAGGCTCGCATTGATCCTGGGTTCACAGAGTATTGCTGTGTTGCTGGTTGCTGGTGTTGAGCTGTTCATTATTATGGCTTTCCTTTCCAGCCTGCTTCCCACTTTTTTTTTGTTTGGATTTTGAATACAAATTCCAGGCTCCTCATTGGATTTTGCATCCTATTCCTTTAGTCAGATCATAAAATGGTTCTCTTGAGATTAACCTTGGCTCTGTTTCTTGAATCACTTTCTCTTTTCTTCCACCTTAGCTATTTCTTTTGCTCTGCTTGTTTAGACAGAAATTCGTAGCTCAGTCTGATATTCTTTGGCTTTTACCCAGTGTCTTCATCCAAAGGATCACAAATCCTTGGTGATCTTCCAATAGAGGTTCACACCACTGACCAAGTCTAGACTTATCCTACTTTAAAAAAGTAAAAATCTCAGAAATCTATAATGCTATAATGTTAAAAATAGCATTACAAGAGCTTGATATCAGAGAATGTGCAAAGTAGAACACACACACACACACACACACACACACACCCAATACCGAAGTTTCTGAATCGTTTTTCTTTTAAAATGCCATTGACACTATCTCTTATAATTGTCATTTTTATAGTTTTCCTCTGACCATTTTAGTATTTTTATGTTTTGAAATGAAAGGACCTTGTAAACCTAACCTGTAGCATATATGCTATTTTTACAATTCATTTATTTTGCTAAGAACACTTAACATGAGATCTACTCTCTTCACAGATTTTTAAGCCTCTAATACAGTATAGTTGTTCTTATAGATCTCTAGAACTTACCCATCTTTCATAACTGAAATTTTATACATGTTGGCTAGCAGCTCCCTAGTTTCCTCTTTCCTGGGCCACTGGCGACCACCATTCTTTTCTTTGCTCCTGTGAATTCAACTATCTTTGATACTCATAAAGTGGAATTATGCAGTATTTGCCTTTCTGTGAATGACATTTTATTTTGCATAACATCCCCCAGGTACATCCATGTTGTCATATATTGCAGGATTTCATTTTTTTCTTTTAAGGCTGAGTAATATATTGTATGTATATACCATATTTCCTTTATTCATTTCTGTATTCATTCATCTATAGATGGAATAGACTCATCCCAAAGAACTTAAGTTCTCTCCACATGTTGGCTATCATGAATAGCACTGTGCTATGCTCTGAATATTTGTGTCCTCCTGAAATTGATATATGAAAGCCCTCAAATATATTATTAGCAGGTGGGGCATTTTGGAAGTGCTAAAATCATGAGGGTGGAGCCTTCACAAATAGGATTAGTGCTCTTATGCAAGAGACCTCAGTTTTCCATAGCCCTGCTGCTTGTGAGGACACAATAAGAAAACACTGGCTAGGAAACAGAAAGAAAGCCCTCACCAAAATGTAGCCATGCTGGCACCCTAATCTTCAATTTTTCTAACTTGCAGAGTATGAGCAATAAATTTCTGTTTATAAGCTACCCAGTCTACGGGATTTTATTACAGTAGCCCTGGCCAACTAAAACATGACACGATGAACAGTGGAGTGGTGACCTCTCTTCAAGATCCTGGTTTTCAGTCTTTGGAGTAAATATCCAGAAGACAGCTTGCTGGAGCTTGTGGGAGTTCTATTTTTAACTTTTTGAGGTACTTCCATGCTGTTTTCCATGGATGGTGCACCATTTTTCATTCCCACCAAGAGTGTACCAATATTTCCCTTTTCCCACATCCTCACCAACACCTGTCTTTTAATTTTTAATGACAGCCCTCCTAACAGGTGTGAGGTGATCATCGTGGTTGCAATTTGCATTTCCTGGCTCTATAATATTGAATATCTTTCTACCTATATGGCCATTTGTACATTTTCTTTGGAGAAATGTCTCTTCAAGTCTTCAGCTTGTTTGTTTAAAACAGGTTATTAGTTTGGTTTCTTTTGAGTTGTAGGAATTCCTTCTATTATTGGAAAGCAACCACCTCCTAGCTATATGCCTTGCAAATGTTTCCTCCCACACTGTAGGTTTCCTTTTCACTCTGTTGTTTCCTTTGTTTACTTCAACAAATTTTCAGAAATGAATGCTGGGCATTTAGACAGCATTGGGCAGAATTTTTTTAGCAGACTAAATTATTCTTCAACATTCTCCCAAGTCCCTGTCCATTACCGTATTTCCAAACTCCTAGTTACCTAGAGATTTCAGGCTAGAGTCTAAGATTGTCCTCCCACCTTGTCTCCCAGTCTAAAAACAACAACATACATATACTTACTTCATAGACTCTTTGGTGGGCCAAGGAATGCCTTTGTGCAAATTAGAAAAAGGCATACCTTCTTATAGACGCTTTACTCCCATATGTAAAAACAAAATGTTGTGCATAAAGAAATGGATTGAAGTATGATGGCACAATGGCTAGTGTCACACATAGGCATAAATTCTGGGACTGTGTCTAACAGGATTATAACCTGTCCGTGTTCAAGACTTCTTCTCCCATACAGAAACTTAACCATTATGTCTATTCACCATGCCTAATACTCATCTCAGTATTTTCACTAGTGTGTTTTCAGTCATTGAAGGGAAGAAGGTAATTTCTTAGTCAGTTAATCAGAAGTTAAAGACAAAGAATTTTAACTCACATTCCATAGCTGACATTAGAAATATGTATTTTGAGTTGAGAATTCTGATGAGAATAAACAGGAAAGTGAGTGAATGTGATGAATAATGTGATTATCCCTTAGATGATGAAGGAGCTGCTATGAGTTTTCAATTAAAAGTTAAGTCTTAAAAAAATCCTTGTACTGCCTGTCATATGTAAGTTTAACATTTCAAAGTTTTTAGACACAAAATAGAAATGTAAGATTGGAGTTGAACAATATAAAGGTTAGGGATCATGAACTCAATTTTTCTTCCCTTTCTGGGTAGCAACCAGTGGGTCAGACTATCAGTTTGGAAGTCACATTGTTGAGAAACCAGACAGAAAAGCACATTACTATTACACATCACCCACGTCCAAGGTCCCTGATAAAGGCTGGATTTGAAGAACCAAATTACATGTGATCAGAAGTCTTAGGTTCTGAATACCCCAGAAATGCCTGAGTATGTTAATTCATAAGTTCTTTTTCAGCCCTTGAAGATCATAGTCCTTCCTCATAACCTGCCTGCATGTGTTCCACACAGCACGAAACAGGACACAAATGATGAACATGGATATTAGAAGCAAAAGTGAATGTCAAAGTTTATGCTATTACCAAGTTCAGGGGGTATAAAGATTAGAGGTTGTCTTTTCTCTTTAAGGCCATAGGACTAACAGCACAGCACGGATGATCAAATACGCAAGAGGGGTTTCTGTAGTATAGTTTCATAGGACTTTTCATTCAAAGTGTAGGATCTCATTCGTTACTTCCTTGGGAAAGAAAAATCCCTGGCCTTATCCTGTTATACATGAAAGTTTAGACTGACTGAAAATATGGAGTTGTAATGTGTGATACACGTGAAGAATTATATCATTTTGTATTGTCATGGATATTTCTGTGAGCTATGGACATCTTCCCATAGATTTCCTCTAGATCAGAGGTTAGAAACTATCACCCATGGGGCAAATATGGCTTGCTGCCAGTTTTTATAAATGTTTAATTGGAGCACAACTACCCCAACTCATTTATTGTCTATGTCTGTTATCTATATTGCACTCATTCTGCAGTGAAGTAGTTGATTAGTTAAAAGAGAGACTGGGTGGCCCACAAAACTTCAACTGTTTACTGTCTTAATTTTACAGAAAAAGTTTGTCCCCCTTCTTTATATTGGTGATATTCAAACTTAATTTTTGCCTGTTATGTAGTTTAAATCTGCTGAGATACTGTATGTGAGCTCTCTTTACTTGATAATGTGTTTATTTCACATTAGTTTTTATTTCCCTTTATTTTTGAAGGATATTTTCCTTGGACATAGATTTCTGGGGTTATAGTTCATTTTTCTTTTGGTGTTGTAAAGATGTTATTCCATTGTCTTTGGCCTCCATAGTTTCTGATAAGAAGTCAATTGTACAAATTCTTGTTTTTTAGTATTTTTGGTTTTCAGCAGATTGTCCATTATGTCTGTGGCATGCTTTTCTTCACACTTAACCTGTTGTGATCCACTGAGGTTCTTGAATTCCTAAATTTGTTCCTGTCCCCAAGTTTGGGAAATTTATATCTTTTTAGTTCTTGAAATAGTTTTCTGCCTCATTTATTTTCTCTTCTTTTGTAATTCAAATAATAGATATGTTAGACAGATATGCTCCACAGGTTTTGAGGCTGTGTTCATTTGTTTCACTTTTTTCCCCCTTTTTTCTTCAAATTGTTAAATTTCACTGAATTATCTTCATTTTCATTGACTCCTTTTTTCTGTCATTTCCATTCTTTGCTTAGGCTAAACTAGTGGATTTTTAATCTACATGTTTCATTTTTAGTTCTAAAGTTTTCATTTGTTTAAAAAAATAGTTTATATTTCTTTGAGTTGTTGCAAATATATTTACTAGAAATAGCTAAGAAAGGCTATTAAGAATAAGCTGAGAATAAAATTAAGAAAATCCATGTTTGTTACTTCCAACATCTGAGTTATCCTGGGATTGGCATCTGTTGTTTATTGTTCCTCTTGAAAATTGATCATATAATTGTAAATTGAAACATTCTTGATATGTTCAGTAATTTGGATTGTATCCTGAACATTGTGATTGTTATTATGTAGAAAAATCTGTATTTAGCATATTAAGGATTTTCTGTTTGGTATTTTCAGACACAATTATAATTGCAAATAAATAGTGCTCAACAAATACTTTTTAAGTATTATTTATTTTATTGGTAGACAGAGAAATTCAGCCAAAGGTGTGAAATTTGGTCTGTGTGACATGCAGTAGAAGGTTTTATATAAAATCTCTCAAACTATGTATGAAAAACAGAGTTTCAGATGATTGAAACATTTTTCCTTTAAAGTAAGGTTTAGGCCTAGAGCTGGTACATTACTTCTACCACATTCAGTGGTTATAATGAATCGCGGGGCCTAAAAGTTTGAACGCCATTAGTAATTAGGGCAATACAAACTAAAACCAAATGTAATATCATTCATGCTTCCTAGAATGACTGAAACAATACAGATCATTGTCAAGATGTGGAGCAGTTTTAACATTCATATGTAGCTGCTGAGAATGTAAAGTAGTACAAACATGTTGGAAAAGAATTTGGTACTTTCTTAATAAATTTCTACATATACCTATTTTATGACCTAGCACTTCTAATCCCAGGTATTTACTCATGGGAAAAAAAACACATTTTAATGGAAAGTCTTTAGAAAAATATTTATAGCACTTTTATTCATAATAGTGAAAACCTGGAACAATTCAATGTCATTTTCATTCTTTACTGATAAGATTAATTCACCAAAAAGTCATTGTTATTGACCATATTTTGTTTTTATACTTTTTTTTTTGTAGGGCTAAGATTCATTTGTTTATTGACTTTCCATTTGTGGGACTAAGCATCAAGACATGGCTATTTTTTTTTCCTTACATTAATGTCCACCAAATTTGACTATGTTCTGGAGTGTTTTTAATGCTTTTTCTGATTTTCCAGATAAAATCAGCCAGTGGACAAACTCAGAAAACCTCCTGTTTGGAGAGAAGCAGGATTATTGTTATGGGGTAGGAAGACACATCAGCAGTGGATTACAATTCAGAGAGATTCCAGTTCCTCTCGGTGGTGTGATGTATTCATCTAGAGATTCAGAAATGATGATTAAGGAATGAATTCAGGGTCATTTTTCCCTTCCAATACCTAATTTATTGGTATAATACTTTCCATTACTTTTAGACCTGAAATAGCTTTTCTTCTTTTTGTAAAGAAGTCCTTATTAATAAACTATTTCTAAAGTCCTGGTACAGTTCAGAATTTAGTGCTGTCTTACATATGCTAAAAATTCCATAAGTTGTTCTCCATAAAAACCAACATGTTACTGGAAAGATGCAGTTTATCCAAATTAAAATAATTTCCTAATAGCCACTTTTTTTTGGTAAACAGATGCCCTTTTAGTTATTCCTCTGGCAGTACTAAGTTTGTGTATGTATACCTGTATGTATCATGAAAGAAAATACCTAGGTATTTCTGAGATTGTAGGTCAACGTATTATAAATAAAACTTTATAGTTTAGAAATCTGAACTTAAGAGCAAATAATCTTACCTCAAAGATAATTCTATAGAACCTATCTGAAATCATAGAGTAATATTGTACAAATAATATGTATATGCACAAAATAATTAGAGTACATGGAATACAACATTCTAAGGTAAACAACATTTAAAAAATAATTCATGGCATTCATTATATTATTGGAAATCTCTGTGTATGTGTGAAGACTATCAGTCATCAGCGAGTAATGATACAACCAGATAAAAGTTTTAAATTGCATGAGAATAAAATATACAAGAGAATGGATCAAGATGTCATTTCTGTTCTAGCAGCTTCCTTGCCAAACACTCCTGGACTGTAGAACAGTCATTCAGTGTTGGAAGAAAATTCTGTATTTGTGGCCTAATAATAAAGAAGGTACTGTTGTTACCACTTTAATAATAGTGTCCTCATAAATGTTTCTAGTACTACTCACAGAATATATCCTATCTTGTATCAGGGCCAATATTGACTCTTAGATCTGATATCTTTGTGATTGAAGAACAGATATTAATCAACAAATAATGGAAGAAGAGAAAAGAAAAAGAGTTGGCATTTCAGATTTTGCTTAAAAACAGTGTTTATAACTCAAAATATTGAAATAGCTCAGGTCAAAATAGTTTACTGAAACAGTTCTTAATTTTTTTTAATAGGTTAAATTCATTATGTGGCAGAAAAGAAATATTCATTTTACTTAGCACTGTCTTCAGATCCTGTTTCTGATCCTCTTTGCTCCTGGATGATATCTCAGAACTCATAGTATTCCTATTACTTTTGGGCATACAAAAGTCACATTTTTTAAATATTAAAAAGTGCTATTGCATTTTTGGGCTTGGGATGGGCAGACTAGCTTGTTGTAAAACAAACTGTTTAGACTAAGTAGAAAATCTGGATAAAATGTAAAAAATGTATTTGAATAAATTGGAGAACACCAAAGCATCGAGGAACCTAAAGACAATGATTATGGGAAAAATAAAGCATAGAGAGGGGAGCCTTTGAATGTGATGCTGCTTTTCCTTCCCAGGCAGTGCAGATTTTAAAGTAAAAGTGCATGTGTTGGGCAGAAAGTGGCAGCTAAGAAACTGCAGAGTCTAGAGAGCTCTGAGAGTCTTATGGGGCTGGTGAAATAAAAGTTAATGTTCAGCACACAACTCAGTGGGGGACTCCTGGTTTTCACCTAGAATTACACACGGACTCCCAGATGGTTTTGACCTAGAAGTGTAGCTGAATCTGAAACAAAAGGTCTAGATTATCTGATTTCCAATTAGCTCGAACTGTTGGGATTTAGATTATCTATATCTGTTTACTTTTGGTAATGTAAATAGTACAGTTGATCAATTATATTGCCACTCCATGCTATGGATTACTAGCATCCCATTGTTAAGCAGAGCCGCATTTTCCTAAAGCTAAAAGGCATGACCAAACTGATTTCAACTATTTCTGTTGGAACCTAAAATACAAAACCAATAAAAAAGGTGATAAATTAAAGCCTCATTAAAATTTAAAATGTCTACTCAGGATGCTGTGAAATAAGTAGGAAAACCATAGGTTGGGAGAAAATATTTTAAATCATGTATGACAAATTACTTGACTCCAGGTTTTGTTAATTTTCTTTTTAACTAGACAAAAAAGAACCGATTTCAATGACATGAGGCAAAGATTTGAACAGATCCTTGGCACAAGAAACATGAATAGCCATCAAATACATGAAAAGGAGTTTATATCATTCTACGTGGGGGATTGAAAATTTAAGCCCATATGAGATACTACTAGAAAAACTAAAATGAAAAAGACTGACTACCTCAAATTTAGGCAGAAAGTAGAGCAAGTGGAACCGTCATATATTGTTGGTAGTTGTGCAAAATAGTATAATTGCTTTGTGAAATATTTGGCAGTTTCTATTTAAAGTTAAATGTCTACCTGCGATTCTACTCCCAGGTTTTACACAAGAGAACTGAAAATTTATGCATACAAATACCTGCACCAAGATTCGTTATAGCCAAAACTGGAAAGAATGCCAATGTTCATCAACAGGTGAATTGATAACAAAATTTTGGTATATTGATACAAACTAGGTGATACAATACTATTAAATAATAAAAGAACAAACTGTTTATATACCAAACAGCATTGATGAATTGCAAAACATTATATTGAGCAAAAGAAGCCAGGTGTAAATGTAAATATTCCATTGGTATGAAGGTCTAGAATAGGCATAAGTCATTTATGATGATAGAAATCAGAAGAGTTATTGTCTCTGGGGAGGTGAGACAATTGCCTGGAAAGCCAAATGAGGGAAATTTGAGGATAAATGAAATGCTTTATAACTGACCATGTTGTAGGTTATACTGGAGGTATATTTGTCGGATCTCATGGAACTATGTCGATAAGATCAGTGCATTTCACCATATGTATATAATACCACACCAAAAAAATAAAAATAAAAAATAGACTGCCAAAAGTAATAAATCTTCCTTCCTTCATTCTTGCTGAATTTAGATTTTTTTCTGTGATGTGTCTTAGTGTATTAACTATTGATATGTAATGAATTATCCAAAAAACTGACTTTTTAAAAGTAGCTTTAAATGATAACTATGATATTGCATGGTTTGTGGGGGTTCAGGAATTTGAGAATAGTTTAACTGGGTGGTTCTGGGTTTCTCAAGAGGTTGGAGTCAAGTTGTTGTCTACTGAGGCTAAAATCTTGCCTGGAGCTGGAAGATCCACTTCTGAGACTCACATGGCTAACAAGCTGATGGAGGCTATTGGCAGGAGGTCTAAGTTCCTCAATATGCATGCTGCTCCATAAAGCTACCTGAGCGTCCTCACATCATGATAGCTGACTTATCCTCAGCGTGACTGATTCAAGAGAGGAGAAAGCCAGACAGAAGGCACACTGTGTCTTATTAATTCTTTTGAGAAATTACTGAGGTGTTAATTATGCTGTGGAAATTGAAGAAATACTAATTCTTCAACTGTTTTTTTCTGGTCTGTTTTCTGTTCTCCTTCTTGGATTCTGAAACATATGTTTTAGAAAATTTCATCTTTTTCACTCTTTTTTAGATGCATGGTCCCAATGTTTTTCACTCCTTTTTACCTTTGTGTTTCTTTGGGGTAATTTCTAATGACCATTCTTCAAGTTAATTGATTCTTTCTTTAGCCATGTTGAGTTGAAAATGAGCCCTTTCAAAGGTATTCCTCAGCCATTATACATGGTTTTTTATAGCTAGAATTTGCATCCAATTTAAACAATTTTGGTCATTATTCAAATTTAGCAACAGTTTTCTCTTATAGTTACTAGTTATTATTCATGGAATTATGTTTGATTTACTTCAATAGACAAAAATAAAAAACATTAGCCATTATTTTGATTTTCCTTTGGTGTTTAATCCTTGTAGAGATGATTTTTTTTTGTGATACGCCTAAGACTCAATTTTAATTTTCTACTTAAGTAAGCATTTTTTCAGTGTATCTATAACATTGTCACTTCTTTCCCAGCCGTCTACCTTGCTGTGCTATTCCTGTTGTATTCCTGTATACATACATTCCTATGCATTCCTGTTGTAGATCCATTACCCATATTGGTGTGGGTCTCTTCTATTTCTGAGATTCTTATTCTGTTCTAATGATCAGTTCATTTGCTCCTATTTTACTACCATATTATCTTAATTACTATAGACTTGTAGATTTATTTAAGATATATGGTAGGTAAATTTTTTTTTCTTTTGTGAAATTACCTTTGATATTCTTGGCTGTTAAAATCTGTAGAGATTTTTGGATTAAATTATCAAGTTTTGTGAAAAATCCCATTGGAACTTTTATTGGAATTACATTGAATTTATAGGATATTTAGAATCCTTACAATACTAAACTAAGTACTATATCCATAATATCCTATGTGATACCACCTATATAGTTATTCTTTAATATCGCTCAATGGAGTTTTGTAATTTTTCCCAAGAGATCTTGCATATCTGAATATTATTTTCTTACTATGCAAATAGTATCTCCCTTTTAATAATAGTTTCTAGAAGTTATTTCTAGTGTATGGAATTTCGAATGACTTGTGTGTATGGCTTAATGGATATTTAATCTGAAAAAAATATGCATATGAAAAATATAGAAAAACTATATTCTGTATTAAAGAAAAACATAATTATTTCCTTCAAAATAGGTGAAGGAGGCTCACTATGACCACTTACATGCAAGACTGAAATGTATAATAAAAGAACAAAGGGAGAAATTCTAATTAGAAGATTTGCTGATTATAGTCTTGTCAATTTCAACCCTAGAAGAATCTGCGGGTAGCCCAAGAAATTACAGGACAGATCAACAGTCGTCTGGCTAAAATAACTCTTCAAACATTTACAATTTTTTAAAATTGTATGCACTTTCTTTAGAACAGTCCCATGAAGTAGGAAAGGATGACTCTGTTATCCTATTTCAGAGATGAGGGGGAACAAAACCCTGAATTCCAAAGATTAACAATTAACATGTGGTTAAGAATGAGTTGGAAATTTGGTTTTCATATTTTAAACTCAATTTTCCTTTTACTAGATGTCAAATGGAACAAAATTCTAAATATTCTACCCACATGTTTGAATTGGACCTTTGACTCAAGTATGAAGGAGATGTGGTCTTGGGCGATGCTTTTAGTAATTTGCATGTGAGCAAGATTTTTGTGTTTCTCTTCAGTGAGGCAGTCCAACACTTCTTTCACATTCTGTGTGTTCTAAACTGTCATTCCTTTGTGGTCCTCTGTAGCTAGTGATCTTGCAATATCTGTCTCCAAAATGAAAGAAATAAAAAGTTAGAGTTGAATGTCAGAGATTTGTTACAAGTAAAGTGCAATTTACTTTTACCTTACATGATAGTTCATCAACCTCATTAAATGTATGATCTGCTAAATCAACATGCTGGGGTAATGGCATGGATTAAGTGCATGTTACATATGAGAGAATTTCAATAAACTGTGTAGAGGACAGAATTGAAGCCCTAAGAACAAATAATATTAAAGAATGCATTGGAATGTGGAATATAAACAGACAGATGTGGACTTGCAGAGTGGGAAGAGATGAAACCTAAGTGTGTGCAGAGGGGAATGATAAGATTCAAAGATATGCAAATATGGAAATTAATAAACCCATAAGTCTATGGCATCTTCTCCACCATGGTAGAATAAAAAAAGAAGTTTAATTTATAGAAAGAAATTGCAGATTTGGACACATTACACCCTCTGCTTAACTCTGCTTCTGCCACTTCCTTATTGCTACCCAGAGGATTCAAGATGGCAGCATGAGAGGTGAGACAGGGAACTCCTCCCAAAACAACAGACAGTGAAAAATGTAGTTAATACAACTAACCCTAAAACAGCAACAGGAAAGAAGGCTGTACCAGACTGCATACAAACCTCACGAACAGAGCAGACCTCACAAAACAGTGTAACTACCAAAACCTTGATCTGGCAGGACCCGAGCCCTTCCCCCAACCCAGCTCACTGGCAGGAGGAAGAGAAATGGAGCGGGGAGGGGGTGGAAGCCTGGGACTGCTGAACACCTAGCCTTGGAGATCTGCTTTGCGAGCAGAAACCTACATTGTGTGGTGCTCTGGAGGACAGGGAGCTGGGACAGGTGGAGGGCTTCGGAGACAGATTCCAGCCATTTGTGGAGGATGGGATCCACACCTGGGCCGCTCTGGGACAAGGGAATGGCAGGTGGTCTGAGAGGCTTCCTAGCAGCAAGAAGGCTGCTGAAGGGGTGGGGGTTTGCAAGGAGCTTGCTGCACGGGAGAAGGGATAGGGAGACAAGGTTGCCTGGGCATGCTATGCCCAGCAGATTGGGAATTTTAAGGAGCTTCAGGTGCTCCAACCCCCTGGCTGGCTACTCAGCTCCGAGGTCCCCCACTGTGATATGCAGCCTGCTGAACCTTCCTCCTGGCCTGAGAGCACGAGCTCGCAAACCAGCAGTCACTGCACTGGAGTCAGGCCAGTCATAGGGAGGCCCCGCCTACAACACCTAGAGACACCAAGCACAGAGGCTTACACCAGTGTGCTCAACCCACTGGCTCTGATATGGGAGACAGGCACTGCAGACGGGAATCAGGAAACAGATCTTTCCTCCTCCCAGGCACCAGCTCCACTCCCATATGACCCCCAACCTCACTCTAGGGTCTGAGCAGCTCCAGAGACCCAAGTTTCTGGGCACTAGAGGGCACCACACAGAAATATGAAACATCAAAAGAACATGGTTCAGACCAAAATCTCACAAACTCCAGAAAAAGGGCCAAATGAAACAGAACGCACCAATCTTCCTGAAAGAGAGTTCAAAATAAAAATCATAAACGTGCTTATGGAGGTACAGAAAAATATTCAAGAACTCAGGAACGAATTTAAGATGGAGATTCAATCATTTAGAAATTCCATATCTGAATTGAAACATACAATGGAGGGATTTAAAAGCAGATTAGATGTAGTAGAAGAGACGGTAAATGGAACAGAAATTAGAGAAGAGGAATACAAAGAAGCTGAGGCACAGAGAGAAAAAAGAATCTCTAAGAATGAAAGAATATTGAGAGAACTGTGTGCCCAATCCAATGGAACAATATTCGCATATAGGGGTACCAGAAGAAGAAGAGAGAGAAAAAGGGATAGAAAGTGTTATTGAGGAGGTAATTGCTGAAAACTTCCCCAATCTGGGGAAGAGATAGTCTCTCAGGCCATGGAGATGCATAGATCTCCCAGCACAAGGAACCCTAGGAAGACAACATCAAGACATATAATAATTAAAATGGCAAAGATCAAGGATAAACACAGAATTTTAAAAGCACCTAGAGAGAGAAAAAAAATGACATACAAAGGAAAACTCATCAGGCTATCATCAGATTTCTCAACAGAAACCTTACAGTCCAGAAAGGAGTGGCATGATATACTTAATGCAATGAAGAAGAAGGGCCTTGAACCAAGAATAGTCTACATGGCATGGTTATCATTTAAATTTGAAGGAGGGATTAAACAATTTTCAGATAAGCAAAAGCTGAGAGAATTTACCTCCCACAAACCACCTCTACAGAGCATTTTGGAGGGACTCCTATAGATGGAAGTATTCCTAAGGCTAAATAGATGTCACCCAAGGGATAGACAAAGAGTATGGAATATGATTCATAACATACAAAGAATGGAGGAGGAAGAAAAAGGAGGAAAAAAAAAGAATCTTTAGGTTGTGTTTGTAATAGCATATGAAGTGAGTTAAATTAGACTGTTAGATAGTAAGGGAATTATACCCTTGAACCTTTGGTAACCACAAATCTAAAGCCTGCAATGGCACTAAGTACATAGCTATCGATAATCACCCTAAATGTAAATAGTCTGAATGCACCAATCAAAAGACGTAGAGTCACTGAATGGATAAAAAAACAAGACCCATCTATATGCTGCCCACAAGAGACTCATTTCAAACCTAAAGACATACACAGACTGAAAGTAAAGGGATGGAAAAAGATATTTCGTGCAATTAATAGGGAGAAAAAAGCAGGAGTTGCAGTACTTGTATCGGACAAAATAGACTTCAAAACAAAGAAAATCACAAGAGACAAAGGACATTACATAATGATAAAGGGGTCAATCCAACAATAGGATATAACTATTATAAATATCTCTGCAATCAACACAGGAGCACCTACTTATGTGAAAGAAATACTAACAGAATTAAAAGGGGAAATAGAATGCAATGCATTCATTTTGGGAGACTTCAACACACCATTCACTCCAAAAGACAGATCAAACAGAGAGAAAATAAAGAGACAGAGGCACTGAACAACGTATTAGAACAGATGGACCTAATGGACATCTACAGAACACTCCATCCAAAAGCAACAGGATACACATTCTTCTCAAGTGCACATGGAACATTTTCAAGACCAGATCATATACTATGCCACAAAAAGAACCTCAGAAAATGCAAAAAGATTGAAATTGTACCAACCAGCTTCTCAGATCACAAAGGTATGATTCTAGAAATAAATTACTCAAAGAAAATGAAAAAGCCAACAAACACATGGAGGCTTAACAACATGCTCCTAAATAATCAATGGATAAATGACCAAATAAAAACAGAGATCAAGCAATATATGGAGATAAATTCAACACCACTAAATCTGCGAGATGCAGCAAGGGCTGTGCTAAGAGGGAAATATATTGTAATACAGGCCTACCTCAGGAAAGAACAATCCCAAATGGACAGTCTAAAGTCACAATTAATAAAACTAGAAAAGGAAGAACAAATGAGGCCCAAATTCAGTAGAAGGAGGGGCATAATAAAGATTAAGGCAGAAATAAAGAAAATTGAGAAGAATAAAACAATGGAAAGAATCAATGAAAGCAGGAGCTGGTTCTTCGAGAAAATAACCAAATAGATAAACCCCTAGCCAGACTTACCAAGAAGAAAAGAGAATCTACACACATAAATAGAATCAGAAATGAGAAAGGAATAATCACTATGAACACCACAGAAATAAAAAGAATTATGAGAGAATACTATGAAAAATTATATGGTAACAAACTAGATAACCTAGAAGAAATAGACGACTTTCTAGAAAAATACAACCTTCCAAGGCTGACCCAGGAAGAAACAGAAAATCTGAGTAGACCAATTACCAGCAAAGAAATTGAATTGATAATCAAAACACTACCTACGAACGAAACTCCTGGCCCAGATGGTTTCACTGCTGAATTTTATCAAACATTTAGTGAAGACCTAATACCCAGCCTCCTTAAAGTTTTCCAAAAAGGAGACAAGGAGGGAATAATCCCAAACTCATTCTACGAGGCCAACATCACTCTAATACCAAAAGCAGGCAAAGACACCACAAGAAAAGAAAATTACAGACCCATGTCCCTGATGAACATAGATGCAAAAATACTCAACAAAATATTAGCAAACTGAATTCAACAATACATCAAAAAGATCATCCATTGTGATTAAGTGGGATTCATCCCAGGGATGCAAGGATGGTACGACATTCAAAAATCCATCAACATCATCTACTACATCAACAAAAAGAAGGACAAAAACCACATGATCATCTCCATAGATGCTGAAAAGCATTTGAAAAAAATTCAACATCCATTCATGATAAAAATTCTCAACAAAAATGGGTATAGAGGCCAAGTACCTCAACATAATAAAGGCCATATATGACAAACCCACAGCCAACATCATACTTATCAGCAAGAACCTGAAAGCTTTTCCTTTAAGATTGGGAACAAGACAAGGATGCCCACTCTCCCCACTTCTATTCAACATAGTACTGGAGGTCCTAGCCCCAGCAATCAGACAACACAAAGAAATAAAGGGCATCCAGATTGGTAAGGAAGAAGTCAAACTGTCCCTGTTTGCAGATGACATAATATTGTAAATAAAAAACCCTAAAGAATCCACTTCAAAACTACTAGAACTAATATCTGAATTAAGCAAAGTTCCAGGATACAAAATTAATACACAGAAATCTGTGGCATTCCTATTCACTAACAGCGAACTAGCAGAGAGAGAATTCAGGAAAACAATTCCATTCACAGTTGCATCAAAAAGAATAAAATACCTAGAAATAAACCTAACCAAGGAAGTGAAAGACCTATACTCTGAAAACTACAAGACATTCATGAGAGAAATTAAAAAAGATACCAATACATGGAAACATCCTGTGCTCATGGATATGAAGAATTAATATTGTCAAAATTACCATCCTGCCTAAAGCAATCTACAGATTCAATGCAATTCCTATCAAAATGCCAACAGCATTCCTCAGTGAACTAGATTAAATAGTTCTAAAATTCATATGAAACCACAAAAGATCCCGAATAGCCAAAGCAATCCTGAGAAGGAATAATAAAGTGGGGGAAATTATGCTCCCTGACTTCAAGCTCTACTACAAAGCCACAGTACTCAAGACCGTTTGGTACTGGCACAAGAACAGACCCATAGACCAATGAAACAGACCATAGAGCCCAGACATAAACCCAAGCATATAGGGTCAATTGATATATGATAAAGGAGCCATGGATATGCAATAGGGAAATGACAGCCCTTCAACAGCTGGTGTTGGCAAAACTGGACAGCTACATGTAAGAAAATGAAAGTGGATCATTGTCTAACCCCATACACAAAAGTAAACTCAAAATGGATCAAAGACCTGAAAAGAAGTCAGGAAACTATAAAACTCTTAGAAACAAACAGGCAAAAATCTCTTGTACATAAATATGAGCAACTTCTTCATGACCATATCTCCCCAGGCAAGGGAAACAAAAGCAAAAATGAACAAGTGGGACTATATCAAACTAAAAAGCTACTGTACAGCAAAGGACACCAGTAATAGAACAAAAAAGACACCCTACAGTATAGGATAATATATTCATAAATGACATATCCGATAAGGGGTTGACATCAAAATTATATAAAGAGCTCACGCACCTCAACAAACAAAAAGCAAATAATCCAATTAAAAAATGGGCAGAGGATCTGAACAGACACTTCTCCAAAGAAGAAATTCAGATGGCCAACAGGCACATGAAAAGATGCTCCACATCGCTAAGCATCAGAGAAATGCATATTAAAACCACAATGAGATATCACCTCACACCTGTAAGGATGGCCAACATCCAAAAGACAAACAACAACAAATTTTGGTGAGGATGTGGAGGAAGGGGAACCCTCCTACACTGCTGGTGGGTAAATTAGTTCAACCATTGTGGAAAGCAGTATGGAGGTCCCTCAGAAACTCAAAATAGGAAAACCATTTGACTCAGGAATTCCACTCCTAGGAATTTACCCTAAGAATGCAGGCACCCAGTTTGAAAAAGACATATGCACCCCTATGTTTATTGCAGCACTATTTACAATAGCCAAGAAATGGAAGCAACCTAAGTGTTCATGAATAGATGAATGGATAAAGAAGATGTGGTAATATACACAATGGAATATTATTCAGCCATAAGAAGAAAACAAATCCTACCATTTGCAACAACATGGATGGAGCTAGAGGGTATTAAGCTCAGTGAAATAAAGCAAGTGGAGAAAGACATGTATAAAATGATTTCACTCATCTTTGGAGTATAAGAACAAAGCAAAAACTGAAGGAACAAAACAGCAGCAGACTCACAGAACCCAAGAATGGACTAACTGTTACCAAAGGGAAAGGAACTGGGGAAAATGGGTGGAAAGGAGGGATAAGGGGGGAAAAGGGGCATTACGATTAGCACACATAATGTAGTTGGGGGGGGTATGGGGAAGGCAGTGTAGCACAGAGAAGGCAAGTGGTGATTCTGTAGCATCTTATTACGTTGATGTGACTGTAGTGGGGTATGTGGTGGGGACTTGGTAATAGGGGGAGTCTAGTAACCATATGTTTCTCATGTAATTGTACATTAATAATACCAAAATAAAAATGATAAAAAAATAAAAAGAAAATTAATTAAAAAAAAAACAAGTGTTGCTACCCAATGAACATCTTGTACTCCAAACTCTGCCCCGAGTCTGTTTCCAGGCGCACCTGCAACAGGTGCCATTGGTCTGTGATAGGAACTGAGATTTTGAAAGAATCAAGAAGTGGTGGTGGTGTTTTAACATAACTAGAAATTTAGCTAAAAAGTTTCCCTGATTGATTTTATGGGGTAACAAGGAAAAGGAAGGCAAGAGGAGGATCCCCATATGGTTGTATGCCCTGAGTTAGTAGAAGGCCATTGCCACTCCTAACCAGTGGAGTTGCTAATTAGGCATTTCAGTATGTGAAACTGGATTTGGGGACAAACTAGATTAAAACATATGTAATTGTACTTAAATTATAAAATGAGATGAGATTACCAAAGTTTTAAATATAAATAGAAATATGTTTAGTAGCTAAACCAAAAATGGTTAGTGAGCCTTCAGATAATCCAGTATTTAGCTGTTGGGAAAAAGGAATTCCTGGAAAATATGACAAGGAAACCATCAATAGTTTGGAGAAAACCAAAATATTGTGGGACTGTATACCAAATAAGGGAAGTCTATCAAAGGAGGATCAGTGATCAACTATATAAAATGCTTCTCTTAAGTAAGATGAAATATGGTTTGAGTTTTTATAATAGACTCTGTATAGCATCAGGAAAATATTGAAGTCTGCTTTGGCATACTAACTTTC